>PVHX01005856.1:0-107485 GCA_004024805.1 Geosciurus inauris | reverse complement strand
CACTTCCCTGTGCACTCATCCATGTCATGAGAGTGCTGGACACAAGACTATGGGACAGTGACAGTCGAGTCACTTTAAAAGTTCTGCCCTTGCTGGCAAATTCTCATATCTTCTCTCCTCTTTTATCTGTAGTACAGTGTTTAAGAGCACATGTTTTGGAATCACACAAACATTGGTTTAAATCTTGGCTTTGTCACTCAGTATAATTTTAGCCAAGTTATCCACTCAATCTCCTCACCTGTCAAATGTGAATAATGACATCATTCTGGGGGCTACCATCATAACATTACTTTAAATAACAAGATACAGGTAAAGGGCTCAGCACAGTAGTCCCCTAGAAAGTTAGCTATTCTTAGATTCATTTTCTGAATTATTTGGGACACACACATACTTTAAAAAAAAAAACAAATTCAGATTTTTGATGACTTTTCTGGGCTTTTGAAATTTTCAGCTTGAATAAAGATTTTGCAACTTTTGGAAAGAGAGCATTTCCTTTTGCTATTACTCTTTGGGTTTATCTTGTTAACATTTTATGATCACTGGATTTATAAGATATTTTTGTTGGCATTTCCTGACTTATAAGAGAAGGCATCTATATTGCTGCAAAGGTAGCTCCTTAACCAGCGGTCAGTCATCTGGGCAGTACTGGCCACTGCTCTGGGTGAGGTAGACAGGGAGATGGGCAATTTTAATCAGGGTAAGTAGAGGCGCTTCATCATCCTATAAAACTTCAACACCTGCCAGAGTAGCCAATATCTAAGCTGAGAGGCAAACAATGCTGAGAAGCTCATTCCCAGAGAATGAGAGAAAGTAAACCAGATGGAGGCCAGTGGGGAAGGAGAGACCAAGCTGAGGATCAGCTACCCCCAAGGCTCCCACTCAAGACTACGGTGGACAACTAGCGTTTGCATGATCACCTGGCTCCAGTAAAGTGCCCAGGTCTGCTGATCTTTTCTCTTCATAGGGTTCTTTTTATCTGTATTGTGGGCAGAGCCCACCAGGCCCTGTGTTTTCCTGTCCTGGGTGTCTCTTCAGTTGACTGTGTCTCCTGGGTTTCTGAATGGGTAGGGAGGTGAGCCAGTGACAAATGACAAACCCTATTGACCTCTGTGCTAGCAGGAAGTTGCAAGGTGCCGAGTTCATAGGTTGAAGTCTTAACCCCCAAGACCTCACGATGTGTCCTTGTATAGAGATAGGGCCTTCAAGGAGATAATTAAGGTAAAATTAGAGTGGGACCAACCCAATATGACTGTGTCCTTCTAAGAAAAGGAGATTAGGACACAGACACACACAGGGAGAAGACCCTCTGCAAGCCAAGGAGAGAGTCTCAGAAGGAATCAACACTGTGGACAACTTACTTGATCATGACTTCCAGCCTCCAGAATTCTGATACATTTCTGTTGTTTAAGCCGCCCGGCCTGTGGTATTTGTCCTGACAAGCCCTGCAGACCAGCATACTTCCCCAGGCACCAGACTTGGTCTTGCCTGGAGGATGTCTCCAGCCCCTCCCCGCCAATGACCCAGCTGTCATTTTGCTGCCCAGCCAACAGAGTGATGATTTTAAGTATGGATGTCAACCTGGCACTCTTGAGCTTCTAATCCTTCCCTGGCTATTCAGATAAAGACTAGGCTCCTCTCTCAGGACTTCAAGGGCTCTGCCTTATTCTCCAGGTTCTTCTTGTATTTCTCTCTTCTTCCTCCTCTTACCTTTGTCCATTCCTTCAATCCTTTACAAAGTGTTTTATGGGCTGGGGTTGTGGCTTAGTGGTAGAGTGCTTTCCGGGCTTGTGTGAGGCACTGGGTTTGATTCTCAGCCTCCCATATAAATAAATAAATAAATAAATAAATAAATAAATAAATAAATAAATGATTAAATAAATAAATAAAATAAAGGTCCATTGACAACTAAAAAAATTTTTTTAGAAAGTGTTTTATTAGTGCATTGTAGTTACACATACTAGTGGGGTTCATTTTGACGTATTCATAAATGCATATAACATAGCTTTCTCCATTTCAGCCCCAGCTTAAAAGCTTCTTTTTCACCCTCCACCACCCAGGATGGCTTCTCTCTCTGGACAGCTCTCTTTGTGACTTAGCTACCTATATGCTAC
The DNA here is from genome assembly GCA_004024805.1 of Geosciurus inauris. Lineage (NCBI taxonomy): Eukaryota > Metazoa > Chordata > Mammalia > Rodentia > Sciuridae > Geosciurus > Geosciurus inauris. The sequence goes on along the minus strand of PVHX01005856.1, from coordinate 105,374 downwards.
TTTCTACTCCTCATTTCCATTTCATATCAAACCGCCCTTCTCCAGAGAGGCTTCCCCCATTACATCATCTCATAACTCTTAGAATGTCTGTTTCATGTGATGTAACATGATTGCAATGACTAAAATAATGAATGGAAAACTGAATCATTCTGTATTTATTTTCCCTCTAGACCTGCACTGTTCCATAGGACTTTGGCACTCTTGGAAACTTTCTACAATCTACACTAAGTCAGTCATCACTGGCCTGACCATTGGTGACTATTGAGTACCTAACATGTCCATATGCAATTTTTATTAATTGAAATTTAAATTAAAGTAGCCACATGGACTGGCCACTATGGACTACTTACTCCACAAAGGTATGTGCAAGTGTCTTTTGCTTATTGTTTTGTCTAGCATGGTGCCTCCCAACAGGCATTCAAGTATCTGTGAATGAATAAATGAATTTAACTAACCTGAATTTGGCCAGAATTGATGTGTTTGAAACAAAATGTCCTATATAAATTAGTATACCATCCTCAGTAGAACATTCTTAGCCATTTTCCTTCTTGTTGCATTTTCCCCCTTTTGCAGAAAAATTTAGGGTTGGTAATGAATAATTTTCCAGAGTGTTCTATGTAACAGAACATCTGCCAAAAATTCATTTTATTTCCCAAGAGGCATCTTTCAATGGGCACATGTACCAGCTGTTTTTAGAAAATAAAACCAAGGATGAAATTATTAATTTGATAGAGGCCAAATGAAAATTAAAAAGCAAGGAGAGACAGCTAAGTAAAATCTTATAAAAGATAACAAAATTCTTCAAAAACAGGCAAGCATTTCTGGCTTCAATTAAAACTAATACAACTAAAGTTTTGTAAAAGCAAAAATAAGTTATTGCAGGGATACAGAGAGAAGTTTGAGCAGAGAGCTTGTTCAGACAAAAGCAGGTACTCCCACTAGAACTGAATGCATCTTACCTATATAAACAGAAAACTAATTCTAATTAAGGTTACTAGATAAGATTTGTGATATTCCATTACATTTTAATTTTTTGTAAAGAATGAATAATTTTATTTAAAATCCAAATTTACTTGATTTCCTGTTTTCACTTTCACTTTTTGGGGTTTTTTTGTCATTGTTGTTGTTGTTTTTGCTAAGTTGTAAGGCCCATTTTGGACACGTGAGAATAAAACAGTCATAGAATATGAGAGTGCCTAGTCAGAGTATACATTCAGCAACTTGAAGGTCAATGTTATGAAGGTGATGGCCTTCCTACCCGACCCCCACTCTTACCTCTCTCTTTTTCCTTGCTTGAGATTCTGTCTTTTCTATTTCATTTGCTCCTTTTGATCAGGTTCCCAAATAGCTAAATTTTAGCATCTTTCATAGTTTTGTTTTTGTACTACATGATGATTTTTTTGGTCTTGAGAATTCATGTACTTTGTAAAGCAGTAGGCAGCCATGAGATCCTAGGGATGAGCACCTAGGTTATTTGTCCTAATAAACTCTATGGCCTCAGGGTCTATCTAGCACAGTGTCTGGCCCAGAGCTGGTAAATTGATATGTTGCCCTTCTGTTTATGTCGGAGGTAAAGAGGGACAGAATTGTCACTAATATGACCATGTGCAATTTATCTTTTTATTCCCATTGTTTTTCATAGTATCTCAAACATAAGACAATATCAATAAATTCTTTTGAACTAGACTCAATGGAGAGAAGGCTGTGAGATTCCTTTTTATTAGGGTAGATGTATCTTGAGAAAACTTTTTATTATTTAGCAAATCATGGAAATTTGGATTTGCTAAGCATCTCACAACCATGATTATTATTTTATTACTTTTTTATTCCTTTGGGCTTTTTGTTCACAGTACACAATGCTCTGTAGTGTGACAGATCTTGGCATTAGTAATTCTAAACCTTAGCGTCCTCTCAACAGCTAGCACAGTGCAATTACATGAGGACTTGTGATTCTGGCTGAGTTAGGAAAGTGGATGTAAGTGAAGCAGACAAGGTAGAAATGAACTGAACAACAGCTGGAGAGGACCACAGCCAGAACTCATGTCTAACCTGGCTCCAGCTGACCTCCTCGCTCCTCAATCACTGCCTCCTCCAAAGCAGCACACAGTGGGTCATAGGACTATTCACGTGGGCTGTGCTGGTGTCCCCATTCAACCCTCAGCCCCTCCAGGTAAGCAGTACCAAGGCATATTCATGGTAATTTTTCCAAGCCCTTGGCTAAACTTGGGTCTGGCCTCTATCCCCTGAAAATGATCCTATGTGTAAACTCTTAAATAATCTTTAAAAGTCTCAAATTTCTTTGAATTTCCTACACAAAGTTCACATACTGTATGTGAATTCCAGCTTGGCTTTGGCTGCTATAATTTAATTAAGGGTAGAAAGAAAATGAGAATACTAGTTGTTCAGGTGGTAGAATGTTTGGGTTTAAGGTATGCACACTTTTTCCTGGATCTCTAAGATAGATTTTATTTTTAATCAAAAGTATAAACTTTCAGGATAATGCTAAGAGATGGTCCATTGAACTGCATTCTTTAACTATGAAAGACATCCAATCACCCTACAATCCCCATATTGTAAAATTTTATGTCTCAACTATATTTAATTTTCCATCACCCAATCTCTTGGCTGAACTTCCATGTTTTCTCAATAATGGTTTCTCTTACTTGGCTAGTCATGTTCAGTTTAGCAAAAGCTGGGATGTTGATCACCTCTGCCCCAGTCTCCCCTCAATGGGGTCATTTGTGATGTGGCCCTGGGCTTATTTCATCATGAACATTGTGGGTCTCTGTATCACTGTGATCCACGTTCATAATAAACTGCTATGTGGAAATCCACCCAAGCAGCCCCATCAGAGCCTCCATATCTAGTCACTTGCAATCCAAACTGGGCTACAAGAGGGAGGTGTAGGGTCCTTGCTATACCATGGGGAGTGGAATGTAGTGTCTATTAAAACACTTGTTCAGATGCCTCCTGGTGCTGGAATGTTTTATAAGTTGGAAGCAAAAAAAAAAAAAAAAAATACTGTTCACAAAGAGCTCATGGCTCCAGTGGAGAGAGAAGTCAACTCTCTGTCCCACACCTACCACAATTGGGTCTTTTTCTGTCTTGCATAATGATTACACAAAGCAAGAAGTGGGGGGAGACGAAGTTCAAGGATTTTCAGGTTCTACCAGGGAACAAATCACAGAAGACTCTTCAAGGAATTGTTATTCTAGCCGTCGGTGCATAACATGGCAGGAGTGTGGTGTGGAGTTTCTAGCTCATGGGTCTGGGAAGTATGATCTGGTCTCCTTAATCCCCCCATGTTGATGCTCACAGGTCCTCGTGCCCTACACTCAAGCTATGTTCATTACTAGAATAGTCTCTGCTTGGGCCTCTGATGCTCTTTTCCCTATGACTAAAACACCTTCGTTTCTGACACATTGCCTTGCAGCATTTCTATTCAACTTTCAAGTCTCAGTTTAGATGTTACTCTGCCTAGGAGTCTTCTTTTTAACCTCTAAGACTGGATCAGGTGTTCCCCTGACAGCTATCTGCTCACTGCTCTAGACTGACATATGCTCAATGCTCTGGTCTTGACCTCTGTTCTTTGACATGTTTGAAAACATCTATGTGTCTGTCTACACTGTGAACACTCTCACTGTTCACGCGTGCACACACACACACACACACACACACACACACACACTTAGACACACACACACCAGGACAGGCATGACATTGTCTGGATCCCACTCTAATCAAGTTCCTTGCTCATAGGAAGTGGTCAATAAATACTTGTTAAATAGATACTAAACAAGAAATGGTATACCAGAACATGCACTTCTCATGGTCAACTGCTGTCAAATATTCCATCAGAAATTTTCTGTTCATTTTTATTCTAGCTGAGTCCACTGATAAAAACTTGGACTTTGGAGCCCAATTTCCTTTTTTCCAGTTTACAAAGTACACCCAATCAGATAAACATTCAAGGTACCAGTCAAGAGTAAGGTAATTCCATCCTCTGAAAAGTTTCCATCAGAGACTCAAACAGATAAAAAAATAAACCGTTTCCACTCTTGAGCAAAGATTGTTTATATTGATAGTAGGTCAACAAGCCCATAGATCAACATATACCAATAAATGAAAAGTCATATCAGTGCTGACTGTCCAAAATCAACCCACAGTACAGATAAAAGCAACAACATAAAATAATATTATGAACCACATGTAGCAACAAAGACTGAAAATTTTCAACCTCATGAAAAATGTAATTGCAAAAAACTGTACATTTATGCATTCTTATACACACATACACATATACACGTGTAAATGGATGATAAATATAGCACCAGGCAGATCAACAGGTAGAAGGGTTAAAAATCTAAAATATAATGGAGAAATCCAATGTCAGTCTGTTTTATTTTTTTAAAGACTGATAATGAGACAAAGAAATTGTCTTATATATTGGCTCCCTGGTGAGTATGGCTTTAGAGTCCTTGGGTGGGGTTAGATGAAAGCTGCAGAGAAAAGTCATTCCAGAGAAGCTCATTCCAACTCCTTTTAGGAGACTGATTCTGATGGAGCAAGGTTGTGGGGGTTTTGAGTAGGAAAAGGGATATAGGCAGAGGCTGGATTAAGAGGAGAAATGAGTTGATGTGAAGTTGGAAGAATTGGAGTTGGCATGAATCAATTGCACACTTCTTCCTTTCCTACACTAGTCAAAGTCTTTGCCTCATAAAAACTTCAGTGAAGATCTTCAGTGCCATCCAGTGCTTTCTAGAATTGGAACTATGTTTCTTTCATTTTCCATACCCATTAAGACTGCGCCTCAGGACTCAGTGCATTGTACAAAATAATGATGATGATAATATCATCTGACATTTATATTGTACTTTGCAAAGCATTTTCACACTCCATATCTCACTTGGCCTGTGTGTTTGAAGACATGTTGCTTCCACACCCCACCTGCAAGGCTTTGGGCTGCCAAGCCATCCCTATTCACTGCAACTCCCATCCCTGAGGGCCCCTGTAATGTGCTAGACTCACATGGGCCGTAACAGTGACTCAACCATGCATGGTCTTCTAAAGACAATGTCTCAGTGCACATCTCAAAGAATTCCCCAAGGCATATTAACTTGCTCCACAACAAAATTTTCTTGTTTGTGATAGCTCAGGATTTTCCCCCAATGTTCATATTTCTCTTTGCAAGATAAATCTAAAGATCTTTTGCTACTCAAAATGTGGTCCATAGACTAGCAACATTAGCATTTTCTGGGATCTGATTAAAATGCAGACTTTTTTTTCAGGCCCCACCCCCCAGACCTACTAGGATCTCAGGGATTTGTGGGTACATGAAAAGTTGAGATGCTCCTTTACATACATTGTACATGCATTGAACATAATACATACACTGATCATTCACTTCACACATTGCTACGTGTACTGTACATGTGTGTACATATATACACTACACATACATTGATTTACTATACTATACTGTAGTATATACTATATCAATACTACATTTGGTATTGATTATACTATAATTTCACATGCATCGTGCATGAACTATTACATGTAAGGTACATACATACATTGTAGACATTGTTACATGCATAGTACATACTTGGTATACATGTGGACAATGTTTAGTATACACAGGTTTTTAAAAAAGATTTAGTATGTTCATCTTGGGGAGTGAAGACAGGGGAGAGGGTATGGGGATAGGAATGATAATAAAATGAACTGGACATTATTATCCTATGTGCATGTATGATTACATGATGAGTATAACTCTACATCATGTACAACCAGAAGAATGAGAAGTTAAAATCCATTTATGTATGCTGTGTCAAAACGCATTCTACCACTGCTGGGCATAGTGGCGCACACCTGTAATCCCAGCAGCTTGGGGCGGTGGTGGTGGTGGGGCCCTGAGGCAGGAGGATTGTGAGTTCAAAGCCAGCCTCAGCAAAAGTGAGGTGCTAAGAAACTCAGGGAGACCCAGTCTCTAAATAAAATACAAAATAGGGCTGAGGATGAGGCTTGGTGGCTGAGTGCCCCTGAGTTTGATCACCAATACCCCCCCTCAAAATGCATTCTACTGTCAAGTATAACAAATTAAAACAAATGAACAATTTGTGCAAAGAAAAAAAGAATATGAACATCTACATAACAGAATCTCAGGCCTACAGAATTTACAGTCACAAAGACTCCAGAGACCATTTGCTTCAACACCCTCCTTTTATCAGTAAGGACAGAGCCCAGAGAGATGGAGGCATTTTCCAGTGCTCTAGCCCCTGTTTGTAGACATGGAACTACAGGGCAGCCCTTGGCATTTCCCATCCCACTGTACTGCTTATTGTCTCCCATGAGCTCATCTTTAACATTGATTTAACATTAAATCACATTCAACATGGCATCCCTACAGGCAGTCTAATACAACTGCCTATCATAGCACATCTGAGAAAAATTGTCCATTATCCTCTTAGATGTTTCTCAAAGCAATTTTTATTTATTTTTTTATATTAATTAATTTTTCTAATTAGGTATATATGACAGCAGAATGCATTTTGAATCATTGTACACAAATGCAGCACAAATTTTCATTTCTCTGGTTGTACACAATGTAGCATTTCACCATACATACAGTCATGCATTTACCTAGGGCAATGGTGTCCATTTCATTCCACCATTTTTCCTGCCCCCAGGCCCTCTCCCCTTCCAAAGCAATTTTTATTAAAAGCAAATAAAATGAAGCAGAAATAGAAAAAAGTGTTCATCTCATAGGTTTTATTTGTTAGTTTTGCTAGTTTACTGAATATTGATCTTCTCAATACCTTTAGGCTTGTAACGAGAAGAGGATTTTGTTATTGACTGTCATGCTTTTGTGTTTTTTGGGGATGTTTTTGTGCATGCCAGGCAAACACTCTACCATTAAGCTACATCTGCAGCCCCAACTGACTGTCATACATTTCTAATACTATAAAGGACATTGATTCTAAACCCCATGCTAGTTTTGTATGTTGTTTGGAATAAATACAATGCTTTCATTCCTGATCTTGATTAATCTAATGTTAATGTTTCTAGTATAATCATATGTACTAAATGAATGCAGCTTTATTTACATAAGCTGGTAGGTTAGAGATGTGATTGTCTTTGGCCCACATAGGTTTCGTGTGATTTGTAAAGAGAAGAGAAAAGTCACTGTTTTTGTTAGGGTATGTGTAAAGTTTTCCAAAAGAATTAGGAAGAGAGCTGGGCGTAGCGGCGCACGCCTGTAATCCCAACACTTTGGGAGGCTGAGACAGGAGAATCGCGAGTTCAAAGAGCCTCAGCAATGGCAAGGCGCTAAGCAGCTCAGTGAGACTCTGTCTCTACGTAAAACGAAATAGGGCTGGGGATGTGGCTCAAGTGGTCGAGTACCCCTGAGTTCAATCCCCAGTACCAAAAACAAACAAACAAACAAACAAGAAGAATTAGGAAAAGAGTAATGGAATATCAAGTAACTGCTAGAGTGGATATCCATAATGGCAAGGTTAGAATCATCCAATGGAGGAATTGAATAATATTGCCTTTACTTATCTACACAATTATTCATGATGGCCAATTGTGCAGTCCAAGCAATAGGAAAACATTGCTACCTTGCTTGAAGGTGGGGATATTCATTACACTTCTTTTCCATATCCAAGATTCCTAGTGTAATGTTTGACACACAAAATATGCTCATTAAATATGTTTTGAATTTTAGAACTCAAATTCATCTTTCAGAGAGTTTGCTTATCTTTCCAGAATGAGAGCTGATGTACTTGAGAAATGTTTAGCTGGACATATAGCTTTAAAAGAAGATAGAAGGCCATAATCTATTTTTTCATGCTTCCCAGATTGAGTTACTGAAATATCTAAAAAGTGTCCAGCAGAGCAGCAGATCAAGAAGTTTTTGCTGGACCACTGGACAAGTTGAGTTTATCTTTTCAAGTCCCTTTACTTTCCTCCCTTGTGAAGTTGAGTCTTGATGACATGGCTGCTGAGCTAGTTCTAGACACAATGCACAAATCCAGCAAAAGTAGCTGAGTGTTAGAGTGCTTGCCTAGAGGGCGCAAAGCCCTGAGTTCAATCCCCAGTACTGCAAAAAAAAGAAAAGGTTATCCAAAGATAACTAAATGGTGAAAAAATAAGCTGCTTCTGCTACACAAATTTATTGCTGAGTCAGAACAAAACTTGGAAAAGACTTCCTTGATAAAAATAACACTTTTCTTCTGATTATAATATATGATTATTGCAAAAAATGTATAAAATACAGCAAAACATAAGAGGAAATTAAATTTTCTCACACTCATCCCTGGAAGATATTATTTGGGTATATTTTCTTTCAGTCTTTTTTCTCCTGCACATATAGACATTTATAAAATCAGATTATCACACTCCTGATTATAGATTTCATTCTTTTTATCTAATATTGTAGCATGAAGTATTTTCCAAAGTTAATAAACCTTCTGAGAAAATTCCATATCGATGACTGCACGTATTCATACAAAAATATATCTGAAGTTTCTTCTATTATTGCTACTTTAAACACTCCAATTATTCTCCTTGAATGTAAATCTTGTCCACATTCTGATTATTTTCTTAGGGTGGTTTCCTACAAAGTAGAAAAGGCTTTCAAAAAACAGCACTGCCCTTGTCATTTCAAGTGAAGCCATCATCAGGCATCCTATGAGCCCACCTTTGAGGACATTATCATCTGATCAGCGACTCAGATCTTACAGGTACCTGGAGGCCTTGGCTATAGGCCCATGAAATCCCTGAGCTTCACTTACAGAATTTCTTAAATTTCCTGGATTCTAAAGGAGCGAGAACGTCTCCAATATTTATTCCTAAGCTATGAGGAAAAAAAAAGAAGGAAAACGTCTATTTTTCCTTGAAAGAAAAAGCAGTATGTTTTTTAGCAATGTGATCTCATCTTAAAATCTTTGAAGGAGTAATATTAATGTGAAGCCTATTTAGGTTCATAAAATGTACTTTTTCCTTACAATGACCTTTTGTTAAGGTTTGTTTTCAGAGACAGTTTTCATTTAAATGAGAATCTCTTTATAAATGTCTTCTTTAAAATAAACAGTTACATTGTATCAAGGGCCTAGAGTAAAAGCTTGCTTTTTTTAAAACCAAAGTTAGAGAATACATCTGATTCTTATGAAATGAATGGATTCGATCTCAATTTCAGGAAGAATGCATTGCATAGGTATATATGCATTTACTGTAATACATATGCCAAGGAATATGAAATAATGCATAATAATATACACAAATGATAGTAATTTGAAGTTTATAAAATATTTTCCAACACGGTCTTTTTGAAAACTCAGAACATTAGACATTGCTGATATTATTTTGTTTTTGTTGTTGAATATCAAGAGGCTTAAAGTTAAGTAAGCGATCCAAGGTCACTTTTGTCTTTTATTGCTTACTGTATGATTCCCCTCATCCCTGGAGCTATATGGCTTCCCAAAGATCATTCCTGAACTTGGCAACAGATTAGTTTCAGTCGCATCTTGCAGAACACAAAGGTATCTCCTCCTCTTCTCATCATAGGGATTTTTTTTTTTTTTTTTTGGTACTGGGGATTGAACTCAGGGGCTCTCGACCACTGAGCCACATCCCCAGCCCTATTTTGTGTTTTATGTGGAGACAGGGTCTCACTGAGTTGCTTAGCACCTCATCATTGCTGAGGCTGGCTTTGAATTCACGGTTCTCCTGTCTCAGCCTCCCTAATTGCTGGGATTACAAGCGTGAGCCACCGCGCCCGGCTTCATCATAGAGATATTATGAAGACAAATATGTATGAAAATTGAGTACACACACGCATACACACACACACACACACATCCTATTTACAAAAAGGACGTGAGGTGGTTCATAGCCACATTAGAAATGGTCACAACTCCAAATTTATTTGGAAAAATTATAATTACAGAATATTTACTGTTTAATAAATTTTGCATGTTCCAACTGTGGACTGATATCAAAATGGGAATTTTTCTCCTTATCAATGGCACTTCAAGACTCATTAAAATATGTAAAGTAACTTACATTTTTAAAAATGTAAAGTAAGTAGGTTAAAAAAATACCCTGAAATTTGCTGTAAATGGGAAGATGAAGCAAAATGGCTCTTTGGGTAAAAAGGTAAAGTACAAACTTGGGCCCCCAAGTTTCCAAGTCCAGTTCAGAAAATATGTGTAATTGCTACTAAATGCTTGAATTTTCCTGGACCTCAATTTTACTTGTTGCAAAAAACCAAACATATTTCATGGGATGTTATTCCATATGTGGACAATTTATAAGAGAATGTTCAATCTTTTTCTGTAATTTTACCCACCAAAATATTTAAAGTACTAAATTTTGGAGAAAACAATTGCAATGTAAATATACTGCAAACATAAGGTGCAGTGTAAATGCTTCCTGAAGGGGCGATGAAAACACATACCACATGTAAAATACGTCTATGCATTGCTCGTTCTCCCTCAGATTCAGCCACTGTGCAGTGAGTTTGTCAACTTTAATCTTGCAAAGTTCTAATCTTTTTTAACAAAAACAAACAAAAAACTCAAAAAAACATGAACACAGAACCTGTTCTGACAGATGTTATTTCTCCAAACAACAGCTTATAGAAGAGTCTCAAGAAATGTGAAGACAAATTTGGCTTCTTGGTGTCAAGATCACTCTCAGCCTCACAGGTTGCTGGGGCCCCTGTTCCTGCTGCACATCCTAAGGCTGTGTGGCTGTAAGCATGACCCAAAGCAGCTTCCTTTGCTTTTTCAAATACATTTTTCGTTGAATGTATTTAAAGTATATTGCATGATGTTTTGACATACAATTACATTCTGAAATAATTACTACAGGTCAGCAAAATAACATGTCCATTACTTTCCTTAGCTATCTCTTTACCCCTTTTTGGTAGCAAGAGCACCTAATGCCTACTTTCTACAGCTTTCTTTCCTTTCTTCCTTTCTTTTCTTCCTTTCTTTTCCCTCCCTCCCTCCCTCTCTTCCTTCTTTCCTTCCTTTCTTTTTTAAAATTTTCTTTGGTATTGTGGCTTGAAACCAGGGGCACTTTATCATTGAACTACATTCCCGGTCCTTTTTTAAAATTAATTAATTTATTTATTTATTTTGGTGCCAGGGATTGAACTCAAGGGTACTCAACAACTAAGCCACAACTCTGGCCCTATTTTGTGTTTTATGTAGAGACAGGGTCTCACTGAGTTGCTTAGCACCTCACCATTGCTGAGGCTGGCTTTGAACTCGCGATTCTCCTGTCTCAGCCTCCCTAAGTGCTGGGATTACAGGTATGCGCCACTGCGCCCAGCTGAAATTTATTTATTTGTTTGATGATAGTGCTAAGTTGCTAAGAATGGCCTCAAACTTGCAATCCTCCTGCCTCAGCTTTCCAAGTTGCTGGAATCATAGGTATGCACCACTGCACCCAGCTCTGCAACTTTCTTAAAGGCTTCCAGACATGGCTACTTCAAAAGTTCTTTAGAGAAGGGTACATGCTCCTGACATCTGGACTTATATTGTCACTAAGCTTCTTACTTTCTAGATATGTTTGGTTTCAATTTCTCAAAGGGAATTCTTTCTCCCTCCCTTCTTTTCACTGTTTATTTCTTTCTTTCAAAAACCGAGAGCAGGTTGTAGGCGTGATCATTTTGTCGATGTGGCTTGTTGTAGGATTGCTGGTGCCTTCTTAGCTTAAGTTACCAATACTGCTAACCCCTCCTACTTGCAGTTACACAGGGAAACATTTTAATTAGTGTGCATAATTTTAGTCACTATAGAGACCCCCCAACACAATATAACACACACACACACACACACACACACACACACTCACACACACACTCAACAAATCATCTCTTTTGGTTCCTTGGAATCAGATTTTCCAACTAATTTCTGAAATTTGTCCTTATTTCAGTCTTTTTCTCATCCTACTGCTCAGGTTTACCCATTTCTTTGCTGCCTGCCATACTGTTCATAGCACCCCCATAGTTCCCAGGTTGTCAGTAGGTTTTTACCTAATGGAGTAGTAGAATCGCATGCAGTGGGGACTTTAAACAATTGCTCTCCTAGTTTGCTAGCAACTAGGGCTGGCAACCACTGGCTATTTGTGACCTTCTATTTCTTTTTTCATCTCGCATTTTAGCTCCTTATGCACCCCAATAACTATATGGGCAAGTTACAGAGAGATTTTAAACCAAGAACTCAAATGGAGTCCACTAACAGTGGGATTTTAGACATTTGAGCTGAGGGACCCTTTAGGATTGTGCTCAGCACATACTTTGACCCCTGTCACAGTGTGCCTGGGATGTGGGATGTGGGTCATCTTAACTCCAGGTGCACATCAGGCCTGGTGGCATTGCCAACTGTCTTCCTCTCAGCTATTTCTCCTTAGCAAGCCCACAAAGGCCTTGGGAAGCTCACTGGCTAGGGAAGCACATTTTGGAAGCCACCAGAAACCACAAACACACGTGCTTCCTTTTCAATAGGGTCCAGCCCATCTACAAGCACCGTCACCTTCCCCACTCCATTTTTTATTTAAATCACCACTCTTCCAAGAATATGGTATTTCAGGCCCTGGATCCATTCTCAATACTCTTCAGTCTTTTCCCTCACTCCAGGTAGAAGCTCAAGATGTGATATAGAGAAGGGGGAGAAAATAGTAAAAGACCATTGTTCCAACAGCTACCTCCTGTTTCCTTCCTGATCCCTCAGGCTGGTAAAATGATCTATTTTGGGTGGACTTGAGTGTATATCCCTTTGCATTTTCATGTGTGTGGTGTGTACATACACACATATGCAGCATGTGCATACATGTATTTTGCACACATGTGTACATATGATCTTGTGCACACTTGTATGTATGTACATGTTTGTGTCTGTTCCCATACTCTCCCTCTGGGACTCCCTATGAGCTGTTCCTAGGTTTTTTTCCTGGATCAGCATCTTGGGTGCCTCTTTACCCCTCATCAACCTAACCTAATAAAGAAACACAGGCCAGCAAATATGGCCACCCAAGATGTTGCTTCTGTTATGGATGAACACCTGAGTGATGTGGTTGCAGAGAAAAGTGAGGTCTCTGTCAACTCCATTTCCTGTACAGATGAGCTCCTCCACTTAAGGCAAGTCATTTTCTTTAAGCCTCAGTTATTCCTCTGTGAGTGGATATAATAAAATCTACTCCAAGAATCAAAATAATGTATGTAAAGCATGAGCAGAGCATCTGGCATATAGTATGCACTAAAAAAATATTGTGAGCCATAGATCAATCCAGAAAATCCTTAATAAGGATCTACCTCACCAGGACTACCCTTTATGCACCCCCTCTATTTCCCATCCTCTTTCCTCATTTCCTTGATTATTGTAATGAGATAGCTAGCTCCTGTGCTGATTTTAAGTGTTCTGTGCAAGGAAAAATCTATCAATAACCGTTTGAAGAAAAAGAACTTCAATCTAATTAAGATTAGATTGGGCACAACCCTCTAGGAGCCTTACCTGGGGGCAAGGCACACATGCCATCCTCCCCTACTAGATGCTGGAGGCCGGCCAGCACCTACTTCCTGCTCAGGTGGGCAAGGTGCTGTATTTTCTGTATTTCTTTCTTACAATGTGGTAAAGGTACAGAGGGAGCACAGTCCCACTGGGAACTGAGCCTGCCTTCCTGGGAGGAGCAAACAGCAGGTGGCCAGGCCAAGCAAGAAGTTTAGGCTTCCAGGGGTCTTGCACCTGCACCTGGTCCACAAGCCCAGCACTTGCTCACTCTGTGTCAGCAGGAGCTTCATGATAATTTCCAGAGCTGGGACCAAGGTCAGAGCTCAGGCAACTGTATGGAAATAGATGTAAGTCAATTCGGAGGATTTTATTCCATAATCTCAGTGGGCGACTTGTGCAATGAGGACAGAAAGAGAAACCGAGCTCCCACACCCCCGTGGGCTTCCCCAGCTTTGTTTTCAAGGCAGTGGACACAGCTGCTTGGTGACTTCCGATGCTGCTCTCCTGGGCCTCCAGTACAATCTACAGGAATTTAATGTTGAAACAGGGAGAAAAAGTCTGTTCTGGTGATGCTCTTGTGATTGGGGTCCCCAAATAAACCCAGCCTCGGGGGAAAAAAAAAGTTGATCCTTTTTCTATCTTCAAAGGCGATTTTAGAAGAAACTTCTAGACATCTAAGTCATCGTTTGTTTACAAGGCCCCATTTCAATGGTCAGTTGGAAGCTAATGTTTCACAGACATCTTGCTTAAATGCTCACCTCCCTCACTGTTTATGAAAAGGCAGAGCCCAAGATCTCCAAGCTGCCCCAGCTCTTCCAGTGGGCCAGGCTGTGGGGGGTGGGGGCAGAGGAGGTCGGCACTCCCTCCTTCAGGAATCTCTGAGCTCAGAATCATCCAGTGTGTGGGTGGCAGATGGATCAGCTGACGGGGAAGTGCGAGTGTGAAGGCGGCCACCCAAGACTTCAGGTCACCGCTGACTCTGATGGAGCTCAGATCTCAGCGTTGGGAGGGCACCTGCTCACTCTGCCAAAACAAACCAGCCCCTGCGAGGGGCACAGCGCAAAGGAAGTGAGGCTCCGCAGGCAGGGAGCTCCGGGCTTCACTTGAACCATCTCAAATAACCAGTTTACAAAGATGCGATGTTCTTAGGCGTTGGGGGTAGTGAGGAGGGCTGAGGCTCCACTCCAGCTCTGGTGAGCATTAATATGCATCACAGCAGAGTTCTAGAAACCAGCCAGCTGCATTTCTGGCTGGCCCTTCCTCTGGTGGTCCTCTGCTGTGGGGATTCTGAACTGCTATTTGTTGTCTTTAGGCCTGAGAATCCATCTGGTTTTGATTCAGGTGGCCTCAGGCTTGCCTCAGAGGTGAAAAGGGTGCGCACTCAAATTGAATTTCTCACAAATTTCAACCCAGAAGAATCCTAGTCTTCCCACACAAAGCCGGCTCTGCCTGGGCAGCCCCTGGCCCTTGCAGCCTGGCACAAATCAGTTTCACCTGTTTGGCTAAATGTGCGCATGTTAACCTAATGAAAGCAACTGTGCAATCAGATAGTTTTTGCACGTGTTCCGATGTGGATAGAAGGGAGAGCTGACCTCTCATTGACCTCCCCTGGTTTCCCTTCCTTTGGGGGCAGCAGTTCTGGGCCCTGGTGGGTCTGGTAGGAGTTCTTGGACCAAGTGTAGATTGGGCAGTTCTGCATATGAAATATTCAGTCCTGTGTCCCAAATGAACCTGATCAGGGAAAAGGAAGTTTTATACCTAAAAGAGATGGTAGGCATGCCTAACTACGAGCCACTCAAATTAAAATTTCCTAAAGCTTCAGATGAAAACTGTTTACACTTTTGATCTTTATTTCTAAGGTCACGTCTTGAGAGGAGCATGTGCCATCAAGTTAGGTGATGATGAGATGAGGGTCCCTCTGCAGGATAGGCTGAGTGGAAACATCTGCTTGTTAAGAATAATCCCTTATGAACATTAAATATGTAAACCTTTGATCTAAAAAAAGAAACTTATTTGTACATCTAGGTGCTTCATGGGCATCCTTGTCATCATGGTTATCTTTTCTTATTAAAAATATGAGTCAAAGGTGGAAAAAGCAACTATAAGTCAAATGAACAAACAGAAGTTGAATCTAGGACTAGGGGTGTAGCTCAGTGGCACCTGCTTAGGACATGCCAGGCTCTGGATTTTACCCCCAGTACCACACACACATACACACAAAGTGAGTCTAAAACATGGATGACGAAGTATGGCTGGTGGGCCAAGTCCTACACACAGCCTATTTTTTATGAATAAAACTTTTACTGTAACATGTCCACACCTTTTGTTAATATATTACTTAGAGCTGCATTCTCAATGGTAGCAGTTAGCAGTCATGACAGAGAGTGCAGAGCTGAAAATATTTACTGTGTGATCCTTCACCAAAGAAGTTTGCCAACCACACTCTGAAATGTTGTGATTCTGTTTTCCTGGCTAACAGCATCCTCTTTGCTGTATCTCCTTCCCTGAGAGCAAAAAGCAGACAGTTCCAGAGAGAGAAAGGGTTGGAGATTGAAGGGAGAGCCCTTGGAATGGGCAGCAGTTCTGTTGTCTCCAGCAGTCATTTCATGAATTATTCTTGCACTCAGTAATTATTTTCCTAGTCAGAAAAATAGTGATCCATCCTACAGTCAACTCAATAACATCTGAAAAGGGCTCAGAACTAGGTAAAAATCTCAGAATTGCTTAGTTTTCAAACACACTGAACTTTTCTTTTTTTCTCTTATTTTCTTTTTTGCCAATGTCATCTGTCAGTATTTGGGGAGGGTAGAGGTGTCATCAAGGGCTTTTAAATGTTGCCCATGTGAAAAAGCAGCTTGAAGTGATACTACCTTCGCAGGAAAAGCAGATCTGGGCAGGGGTCGGCCATCTGAAGTTCTGATTTCAAGAGGGAAGTTGAAGGAAGTGTGGAAAATAAAGACAGAATCCATGTTTGGATGGATACTAAATTCTCCTGTGACTTGGCTTGTGTTTCTCTATGGCAGGCAGAGCACAGACCGATTCCGAGTTCATTCTGTGACAGATGGACCACACAAAACAAAGAAGGGCAGTGCCGTGAACTAACACTGTTGCCCTTGGTAAGCTCTCCGGGTACAATTTCAAGGAGTAAGTTAATGGCCTTACTACAGAAGAGTCCCAGAGGTCCCTGAAGCTTGACCCCCAAACTTGAACTCTACCTGAACTGAATTTTTTCATTACCCCCCCTCCTCTTTTTGAGGTTTGAAAACATTTAATCAACTCCTCTCCCAGGACATTTGATTTCTGTGCACTCCTGCACTTCTGGGCTCCATCTGGGGGAAAAAGTGCCAAAACCACCATTCGAAAGGCTGCCCTGGAGGTATTTTCAGTCCGACTAGAAGCAGCAGGTAACGGAAATCTTATGAGACAGCTTGTTCTCAGGAGGTTTTCCTGTCCAGTTTTGCTGACCAAATGTTCCCTGGGTTTGGATAAACTTTGGCTTTGCAAGTGTAGTTTGATGCTCTGTCTCTTGGTTCTAATTGCAATTAAAGTTCTTGGAAGCCCTGCCCACTACTCATGTGTTGAGCCAACCCTGGTTTTGTCCCATGGCATGAAAGCTTCCTGGTCTCCTGAAAGCTTAGCTTCCTATCCAGGGATTCTGGAATATGATTGCACCAATCATTCAAATGCTTTCAGTTCAGTCAGTGAGTATCTATGGAGCATAAACAATATTCCTACCATATGCTTGGAGCTGGGGATGGGACTTGACATCCTTGAATTCAAAGGATTCAACCTAGCAGAAAAGGCAGACACACTTCCATATGAGGTTATAAGTCATATTAACAGCTCAAATTTAGTACAGGGAGCACACAAAAATGGTAGAGAAGTACAAGCAGTTAATACTTGTTTGTTTTTCAAAAATGAATTACAAAGTTTTTTTAAATGACTTTTTCTAAAATATCAGTTGTTTTAGGGCGAAACGTGTTTTCTTTTGCTTAAATAATATAAATAGCCTGGAAAGTGATAGGCAGATTTCAATACTGAGCTCATTTAATAGATTGCTGCTACCTCTCTTGGAGCCCCGTGTTAAGAAGGATTCTGAGGTTGTATTTGGTCTCAACAGGAAATGGTACTGTGATGGCTGTTGCTGATACCTGTGTGAAGAGGAAACGGTATGCCTACCTTGAACATGCCAGTCCTGAAGAAGGTATAGCCCAAGTATGAATCAACACAGAGTTAAAACGAAGCTCAAAACAGGCTTCCTCAGCTGCAACTGTGAACACAGCAGAATCCCTGTGTACCAGGATTCTTCTTACATTGATTTGTGTATACTGTGGATCAAATGCTAGCTCCCAGGAGGGGGAAAAAAAAACCTTAGAGAAAAAGTCAGAGGCCATAATAGTACATTAGAATAGTGATGTCTATCCCATCTTTTATAGGTCTCCACTGTGTTTAGATACTCTATCCCAAAGAACAACAAAAACAAAGACTTCTCACACCTTTGTTGTATGGCTTTTAAAAAGCTGTGGCCTGTCAGTTGGTACAGCCAGGGGATTATCCTCAAACTTCAGATTTACTAAACAAGAAGTGGGGATTTCTGAGTAGAAGCCATAGTATCCGCCTAGAGAAGTGGCATAAGCATGCTTGTTGAGAAATGAAATTCCCAATGAATTCTGGAAGATTGAAGGCCCAGCTAGGGCCATCCTGACAGCTGGTTACCAGGCAGCTGCTGCCTGTGATGTACAAGAACGTATTTATCATCCTCAGGGCTCCAAAGGGAAAGCGGGATACTATGACTGGAGTGCTATAAAACTGTCTGGGTATTTTGGGTATTATTCTTATTAAATTAAAGCTCTGTTAGAGTGAAACATGTTACTATTTAGATTTCTGTCTGCTTGGCAGCATTTGCTTCATAAATCTTACTGGAGAAAATTGGCCCACTGGAACTGGATGTTGGATAGAGCATTTCTTCAACATCAAGAAAATGGCCACACTTTTTTTTATTTCAAATTGTTTCCCTTGCAAATAATTTTTATACAGCCTTACAAAAATGTTTTCCTTGTTTCACTCCCCAGCGAGTTAAAAATGCATACCTGTGTCTGCCAATTGGCAGATCCTCTTGTGATTCCAGCAGATGGCAACAGGAATGTATGGAGTGATTGCTAGGGTGGAAAGGGGACCACTTTTCCTTGCAGCATGCAAAATGATCCTTTTTACTTTTAACTAATTCCTTAAAGCGAAAGCTCTCCCTGCCCACAAGGGTTGCCTAATTGGGGGACATGGAAAATGAATGAAGAAACAAGCCTCGAAGAGAATTGGCTGCACCCATTTTAGTGCTAATTAATTATTGTTGTCACTAAGCTGAAAGTGTACATGGGATTACATTTTCCAGAGTCTCTTCCTGGGCTTAAAGGAGGATGTGGGGTGTGTTGCTCCAGGCTTCAAATGGCAGTGGGGGCTCAGTGGCAGCCCGCAGGAGCTCCTGCCCCATGCTCCGTGCGTCAGTGTTGGTTTGTGGTTCTAAAATGAGATGCTTTTCAACCCCAATTATATTGTGGTGGGTCAAACATTACAAGATAGGCCTCAAATAGGAGTGTAGTCTCACCAGAAAGAAAGCATGTGTTCAAGGCTCCAGAAACAATGCCATATGTTGACACCTTGAATTATACAGGCTGTTCCATGTGTGGGTCTTGATACAGGCACAAACTGAAAAGAAGGCTGAAAATTGATAACACATTCCCAACTCTCTTGCATGCCTTTTTAAAAACGGGCCCTGGTTCTTTGCTTTTCCACCCAATGAGACCCATCTTTGCATGCTCCCCTCACACATCTTCAAGGTCTTTGTGTTCTAACCCATCAGAGTGGGATCCAGCAGTGGAAATATCACTGGGCAAGGAACAGTTTTATCCATTGATTTATTGAACAAATATTTGAATACCTGTTGGGTGCTGGGCTCTTGGCTAGGATTTAACTATGCCATGCTAAGCAAATCAAATATGGTTCCTACTCCACTGCCTTATAGGGTGGTGATGGGGGAGACTTTAATCAAATAATCACAAGAATGAATTATAGTTTTAACTAAAAAGATACTATATTATGAAATAAAGCTGTTGTCAAAGTCTGTGACAGGGGTGGGTTAACCTTGTCTGGGTGAGAAAAGTCAAGGAAATCAGGGAAGACACCTCTGCTGAGGTTACTTGAGCCAAAGTCAGAGAACTTAAATGAGCTGAGGAAGGAAGACTGTTTTCGCATGAGTAGGGTCTTCTGGGTCTTCCAGTGCTTAATGAGACTTTGAAAAAGATCCCAGCTCTGAAGCAGGGTCCATTTCTGGAAAACCTATACAAAAGGATATGCAGTGTACAAAAATCCCATCACAGGGATCATTATGCATTTAAGAAATGGAAAGAAGGATAGGATTGCTGGAAAAGTTACCAGAACCTGATCAATTATGGTTTGGATCTTTAATGTCCCCCAAAGGCCTATATGCTAAAGAGCTTGGTTGCAGCTTATGGCACTATTGGAAAGTGATGGAACCTTTAGGAAGTAGGGCCACATGGGAGGAAGTTAGGTCACTGGGGGTATGTACCTGAAAGGGATATTGGGACTTTGGCCCCTTCCTCTCTTTCTTGCTTCCCTTTGCCAATCAGGTGCCCAGGCCTTCCTCTCCACCATATTCTCAACATCATGATGTGCTGTGCTGCCACAAAACCAAACCAACAGGGCCATGTGACCATAGACTGGAAACTCTGAAACCATGAGCCAAAGCAAACTTTTCCCCTTTTTGATTTTCTCAGGTATTTTGTCACAGCAATGGAAAGCTGACCAACACATCATTCTAGAGGAGATCCAATGAGAAAGACAGATTGGGGGGTCAAACCATATGAGATCTTAAAAACATGTTAAGATCTCCATCCTGAGAGCAATGGAAAGTGTTTTAAGCAAGTAAATGGTAGGATTTGGTTTACCTTTCAGAAAGTTCACCCTAGAATTGGGAGGTCATTACATGCAAAGTTCAGAAATCCTTTCCTTGAGTAAATGTAGCTGTGAACCCTTGGCAGTGTTGTGCTGGCAAATGTTTAGCAACTGGCTTTCTCAAAAGTAGGGGGATGAAGAAACAGCGATTGACAGTATTTGCCCGTTTCTGTGGTGTAAATCACAGGGCTGGCTGCCCTGAGTCAAGAGTCCCAAGAACATGGAAGAAATACAACACTGATAGAAATATGAGACATACATTTGTTTAATATGTGGTTCTTTAGAAACCATTGCAATTTTTCTACAGCCTTTGGGATGCAGAATGTTGATGATACCTTGATATCACTAAGGTTTCTAGCTATCTCACCCAATTGAAACATTTTGAAATCCCAACCAATATATTAAAAATGAAACAAAACAAAAACCACAAAACTTAATTTCCAGAATACTGAAGGTATCCACATGGCAATGGCCTTACAAAAAAAGAGCCATGCAACATTTTAACCCTGAACATACAGAATTTTGGAAACTCAGACCCAAAGTCAAGAACATCTGCATTTATTGAAGGCAGGAATCATTTCTTATCCATTATCGTGTCTGAGCCTAGGATTAGGCACAAAGCAGACATTTGCAAAAATAGGTAGATGGCTAATGTACTAACTTGCATAAAATATGCATCTATGATTAGCTTTGTAATATGTTCATTCAAAGCTCTCTCATTTGCTGATCTTTAATATAAATAAGTATTAGAATTTTCAGAAAAAGGATAGCTTATTAACTTAAAAATTTAAATTTTACTTTAGAATAAATTTAATGTACATAAAATTCTGCAAATAGCACAGAGATTCCCACATACATATTTCACATGCAGTTTCCCCATATTAAAATAACTTATGCTCACCTGGAACACTTATCACAATTAATGAACCAATGTTCATATATTGTTACTAATTAAAGTATAGCGTATTCAGATGCCCTTGGCTTTTCCCTAATATCCCTTTTCTGTTTCAGGATCCCATTTGAGAGACCACATCATGTCTGGAGGTCATGTCTCTTTGGCCTCCTCATAGCTGACAGTGTCTCAAGCTTTTTATTTTAGATGACCTGAACTGTTTTGAGGACTTCTGGTCAGGCTTTTTGTAGAAAGTCCCTCAGCCGGGATCTGGCTAATATTTACCCACTGATTAGACTGGGTAACTCTAGTGTTTTGGGATGCAGAGGTAAAGTGCCATTCTCACCACACCATGTCAAAGGTAACTGCTATCAACATAGCTTAGCATTGCGATGGTGACCTCAATCTCTGGCTAATGTCATGTTAGGTTTCTCCCTTGCAACTTTGCTCTAGCTTTTCACTGCAAAGACGTGTCTGTTCTCCCCCAATTGTTTATCCATTTATCTATCTCAGGAGGGACTCATAGGTGTTTATTTTATACTTTGGGATTCTAACTCAGTGCTGCTTCATTTATTTTATTGTTCAAATTGTTTCAGTTTGAGGCATTGGAGTTCTCTTAGTTGGCTCCTGAGTCTCTTTGACATATTTCTATCATTTGGGGATTTTATTTTTGAACATTTCCTTATTTTCTGGCATTATAGATGTCTCAGAATCATCTTATGTATTTCCTTCTCCATTCCTAGAATCAGCTACTTCTCTAAGGAACCCTGATTCCTTTCACTGAAGAATGGTATTAGATACCAAGATCTGGGTGCCAGGGGTGCTCATTGCAATTGTGGTTTCATAGCTTCTGGGTACTCTCAGCTGACAAAGAAAATAAGTGTGTATACTAACCTGTGTATGTACAGCTATCCCAGATATTGCTGTATATATTCATCTGCACATATATTATGTAAAACATGGGTTCATATCATTGTCACCAACTCTAATCTACTGCTAAATAGATCATTCTGACCTCTTCTCCTTGCTTGCTTCCCAACACCATAGTTAGAAGTGTGGCATTTGTTTTCTTAATTGTTCAATTCTAGAATACATGTATAGTGGTTTTAGAATTGTTAAAATATACCTTCATGAAAACAACTTGATCTTAGGAAGAAAGCATTAAGTCTTTCACCATTAACTATACTGTTATAGGATTTCTTTAGATGCTTTGTATAAAGTAGAAGAAGTTCTCCTTCATTCATATATTCCTGAGAGTTGTGGAGTTTTTCAAGAGCTTTTTCTTTACCAACTGATTTAATAAGGTTTTGTGTGTGTTCGTGCATGTGTGTATGTGTTCACATGTCGTTAATGTGGTGAATTACTTTGGTTGGTTTTTGGAATCTTTAACCAGTTTTGCATCCCTGAAATAAATCTTACTTGATCATGGCATATATGTTTATATATTACCAAATTTTATTTGCTAATATTTTGTTAATAATTTTTGTATCTATACTGGTCTGTATTTTTCTAATTTGTTCTCTTTTTCTGGTTTTTGCATTAGAGTAATATTAGCTTTGTAAAATGAGTTAGAAAGTGTTTCCACCTTCTCTATATTTCTAGAAGAGATTGCAGTGTTAATTCTTTAAGATTTTAGTGAAATTTCCCAACAAAACCATCTGGGCCTTGAAATCTTTTTAATTATGAATTTTTAATCCAATTTCCTTAATAGCAATTTGACTATTGAAATGATCGATTCTATTTTGAGTGAGCTGTAGTAGGCAGTTAGTGCTTTTCAGTAAGTTGGTTTGTTTTATCTAAATTAGCAAATTTATGTATTTTACTATAACCTCATTGTCCTTTTGGTATCTCTAGGATATCTAGTCATTTCTGGTATTCAAAATCCATGTCTTCTCTCTTTTACTTTGTCAGTCTTCAGAGAGATCTGTCAGTTTTAGTGATTTCTCAAAAAAACACTTTTCTGTCTTGTTGATTTTCTCTATTTTTTCAATATGGATTGATGCTGTTGTCTTATTTTTTTCTCTATTTTTTTGTGTTTATTTCGCTCTTTTTCTCACTTCTTGATGTGAAAAATTAGACTATTGATTTTAGACTTTTCCTTTTTCTAATTTAAATACCTAGTAATAGAAATTTCCTGTCTGTACTGTTTTAGCTATATCCCATGAATTTGTTATGTTGTGTTTTTATTTTCACTCAGTTCAATATATTTTAAATTTCCCTTGAGATTTTTACTTTTACCTTAAAAGTAGAAATTTAGATAAAATGAACCAACTTACTGAAAAGCACTAACTGCCTACTTTTATCTTAAAATGTGTTGTTTGGTTTCCAAGTGCTTGGAGAGTTTTCTTTTACCTTTCTGTTACTGATTTATAGTTTATTTATTTTTTGTAGTCAGAAATGAACTTTGTATCATTTAACTAAAATTTTGGGGGGTTTGTCTTATGCCTCGGGTTACAGCCTATTTTGGTATATTTCTGTGGATGCTTGAGAAGAATGTGTACTCTGCTATTGTTGGGCAGTGTTCTGTTAATGTCAGTTAGATCCTGTTGATAATGTTGTTAAGGTTTTTTGTATTCTTGATAACATTTTGTCTAGTTGCTTCATTTATTGTTGAAAGAAGCATTTTTGAAGTCTCCTATTATTCTGGATTTTCCCATTGATCTTTCCTATTCCATTTTCCTTGTCTATAGTCTCTTGTTTGGTGCATACAATAGGATTGCTCTGTCTTCTTGATGGATTGACATTTTTATTATGTGTAATGTCTGTTTCTGGTAATTTTTTTACTATAAAATTTACTTCATCTGATATTAACATAGCTATGACTGATCTTTTAATCTTTGCATGATATATTTTTCATTAATTTTACTTCTAATCTGCCTCTATTGTTATATTTGAAGTGAGTTTCTTTTATCCAGTGAATAATTACTTTTAAAATTCAGTCAGGCAACCTATATCTTAATTAGCATATTTAAATCACTTAACCTAGTGCAATTTTTGATATGTTAGGGCTTAAATCTACCACATTTGTTTGTTGTTTTTGTTTCCTTTGCTCAATTTTTTCATTTGTCTGTTTTCCTTTTTCCAGTTTCCTGTGAGGTTACTTGAACAGTTTTTTAAAATGTTTTTTTTAGTTGTAGATGGACATAATACCTTCATTTTATTTATTTATTTTTATGTGGTGCTGAGGATCAAATCCAGTGTGTCACACATACGAGGCAAGCTCTCTGCCACTGAGCCATAGCACCAGTCCCGTTACTTGAACATTTTTAAAAAGTCCACTTGTATTTATCTATAATGTTTTTGAGTGTATCTCTTTGCATAGCTTTTTCTTAGTTACTCTAGGAATGTATTATATTTAGCCACATTTTACTCTCTCAATTGTTGTTCATCTTACTGCTTTTATATTTTTCTTTGTCCCTTATTTTTAAAAGTTCCAACGTGATATGAATTGATTAATTTTTTTTTAGTTACTCAGTTTGGAGTTCATTCAGCTTCTTGAGTCTGTAGATTTATGTCTTTTGAGAAATTTGGAGGATTCTAACCCATTATTTCCTCAAGTACTTTTTTAACACTGAATTCTGTGTCCTTCCTTTTGACCCTGATGACTTGGACATTAAATATTTTATTAACAGCCCCCCAGGTCTGTGAGCCTCTGTTTGTTGTTTTTCAGTCTATTTTCTTCCTGTTGTTTAGATTGGGAAATTTCTACTATTCTATCTTCAACTTCACTGATTTTCTTCCCTTGTACCTTCCATTCTACTTGAGCCCATCCATTGAATTTGAAAGTTTTGGTCATTATAGTATTGCAATTCTAAAATTTCTGTTTTGATTCTTCTTGATGACTTTTCCTTATGTCTTTCCTGAGACTTTTAAAAAATTGTTCAAGGGTGTTTATAATTGCTAATGAAGCATTTTGGACCTAGCTTCTTTAAAATCTTTTTCAGATAATTCTAATATCTATGTAATCTCAGTGTGGGCATATATTGATTACTTTTTTTTTAAGTGTGTTCAATTGATTTTTATTATATTGTGTTTTTGATGCTAGGGATTGAACCAAGGCCTCACCTATTGATTACCTTTTTTAATTCAAATTTTGGTTTTCCTGGTTCCTTAGTATGATGAGTGATTTTCAGTTGAAGCCTAGGTGTTTGGGGCATTATAGTATGAGGCTCTTGCTCTTATGGAAACCATTTGTTTTAGCTGGCTTTCTGTGACACCACTTCAACAGGGAAAAGGAGAGGGGTACTATCTCATTACTGATTGGTAGGGCTAGAAGTTCAAGTTGCTCACATTATGTTCACTGACACTGGGAAGTGGTGGGTGGGGAAAAGCATTATCCTTTAAAAAATTTTTATTGGTTCTTTTTAGTTATACATGACAGTAGAATCTATTTTGATATAATTATACAAGCATGGAATATATCTTATTCCAATTAGGATCCCATTCTTGTGGATGCACACAATGGTGAGATTCACTGTGGTGTACTCACATAAGCACACAGGAGCGTTACCCTTTGGCATGGATGAAAGAACCAGCTCCCCACTTGATCTTCTCTGACACCACTCTGGTGAAAGGGTGGGAGCTCATTATATATTCCAAAGAGCTGAGTCTGGGCTTCTTCTTTGGCCTTTTTAGTGTGGGTGGGGCCAAAGTGGTGTGTGTTTGTTTTGTTTTGTGGTTTTTGGCAGAAATAGAGTGGTTATTGTCTAAGTTTTGTCTTGCTAATCTGATCTTTTCCTGGTTCTTTGGCTAGACAGCAGGATTTTGTTGAGATTTCTTCCTTCTGTGCCTGTTGATGTTGCTGGGTTATTCCCTCCTTCAGCTTCAAGACTAGGATATATGAGACGAAAATAATCCAGGGAACTCATCACTGTGCTGTTCCTTGGATCTTAATGTCCCCAACTGATCTACCACCTTTTCATCATCTTTCAGTATTCATTTTGTTTTCTATATAATGTCCAGGAATTTTAGTTGTTTTGGGGTGGGGGAAGACTAGTGAAAGACACATTATTTCATCTTTCTGAAAACAGAAGTTGTGCCATTTTTTCCTATTATCTATTTTTGAATATAAAAGGTATGTATGCTCATTAGTGAAAAAATTTAAATTGCAATGAATTTTTAAAGAGTCAACTTGGATTCCTGATATGTCTACTTCAGTATTTTTTTAATTCCAGTTTTTAAAAGTTGACATAGATATGCATATATATTTTTTAAAATACAAATTATAGATATTTTTCTAGAAATAAGTGCTACTATAAATTTACTTTTATATATTATATTTAATATATAGCACATGATGAGTATTTTTCTTACAAATATTCTCTAAAAACATGGTTTTCAATATGTTTCCAGTATGGCTGGATTTAACCACTACCCCATTTTGAATATTAAATTGTTTCTAATTCTCTGTTTCCTTAAATAATGTTATAATAAATATAGATATAGTTTGTTTGCTTATCAGATTATTTCCCTAGGATAGATTCTTAGAAGTTCAAAACACATGTGCCATTTTTATTATTTCTACCTTTCTTTCATTTTTCTTTTTTTTTCTTTCTGTTTTTCTTTTATGTGGTACCCAGGACCTCATATATGCCAGGCAAATGCTCTGTCACCAAGCTATATCCCCAGACATTTTTATTTTATTTTGAGACAGGTTCTTACTAAGATACCCAGACTGGCCTAAAACATGTGTCCTCTTGCCTTGATCTTCTGAAGAGCTGGGATTACAGGTGTAAACCCCCACATCAAGCATTTTTTATTTCTTTATACACGTTGCCAGGCTGATATTCTAGAAGATTCTATGCATGTAAAGTTCAGTAGAGTTCAAGAGCCCCCACACCTCTGCCCTTTTTGAGCATGGTGCCATGTAAATTTTACTGGGAATAATGACTTCCCAAGGAGACTAAGGGTCCATTTTGATTAGATGCAATCTGAAAGCTTGGGAGAGCTTTAGAGATCACCTAGTCTAACACTCCAGTTTTATAGATAAGAAGAAAAGTAACCAGAAGGTCCATGTGAAAATGATATTTCTTTCAACCTGAAACCACAGCTATTCCTTGAAAAGAGAAAAATACCAACTGTTCCTGGACCACTTCCTAAAATCTTGCTTCACATGAATTAAAAACAAACAGACAAAAAACCCAGTATCTAGTATTTTTAAATAACTTGGCAGGGAGGAGGAACAGCACTGGGAGACTGGGAGACTGGCATGGCCTTTATACCACCAATAAATCGGAAGTTCTATTTCATTGAGCAATTATGACCTCTCACAAATTGTTAATCCACCTCCTGATTGCTATAGTTTGGATCTGGAATGTCTCCCAAATCCCCTGTGTTGAAGGCTTAGTCCCTAGCCGGTGATGCTTTTGGGAAGTAGTGGAACCATTAAGAGTCAGGATCCAGTGGAATTTGGTCATTGAGAATGTGACCTTGAAGGTGTTACTGAGACCCCTGCCCCTTCCTCTTTCTCTTTGCTTCTTGATCACCATGGTATGAACACGCCTCTTCTACTGCACACTTTCTGCCATGATGTGCTGCCTTGCCACAGGCTCAAAGCAACAGGGCCAAGCAACAATGGACTGAGACTCTGAAACCACTAGCCAAAATAAACATTTCTTCCTTATGAGTTGATTATCTCTGGAATTTTCTTCCAGGGTTGGAAAATTGACTAACACGCTGACTCTTTTCAAATAATTTGGAAAGGGGTTTGAGAGTAGAGAAGGGATTTGAGACTTTATCAAAGTTCTATCTTCTACTTCTGATAGGACAAGATGCAAAGCCTCCCTGAGCTTCGGAGTTTGACCTTTATGATGCAAGGCTGGGTGAGATGTGCTCTGGGGCTGCTTCCAGCTTCAAAAGTCTGTTATCTCATCATGGTTGGAAGAACCCGGCAGCCAGAGCAGCTACTCACGTTGCTTTGAGAAGCCAAATGCCCTCCACTTTGCTCTGATGACAAAGCTTCACAGCAGCCACACCTCCAACCCAAGGTCACCTCATAGAACCTATTTGTTATTAAGACTAAATTTCAACAAAGTTAGTCATAGATCTAATTTGAGAGACATGAATCAGGAAAGCTTCTATTCTACAAAATAGAATGAGAACTCACTGCCTGGGCATTGCCACAACAGTGGGTCCTGGTGGGAATGAGGAAAAAGAATGTAGGAAAAAAAACTTGATTGTCTAATATTAGGTTACTTCAGGTCACTTTTGAAAGAAAGGTAAACAGAAGAGGTGTCCTTATTATACTGACTCAGTTGGATTGGTATGCCCTCTTTCTGGGAAAAACTGGTCTGTTTGGGGATCTACTTGCTTCCTTAATGTTTCAGTTTGATCATGTGACATTTGGCATGGGAGACTCCATTTTGGTTTGATCTGATCTGTTGGGGCCCAGTGCAGGAGCCTAGTCCAAAACAATGGCCTCTTGTCATTCCTGTTTAACACTATGTTTCTCTAATCCATTTTCAGAGTGGAATCCCAGGCTTTGGATGGCTGGGAACATGGTGGGCAACCCCAGAATAAAGGAAGTGTATTCATAATATTTCAGGCCTGAGATTTTCAATGAGTCGTCCAGCCTCACAGGACTATAGGCTGAATGGATGAAGTGTTTCTGACAGGGTCCACATTTCAGTCAGTGTGTTCACAGCTCCCACCACCACGGGGCCTGGGTCCCGGCCTCTGGCCAGCACTGGCCTGTGCAGTAACACAGTGAGGCCGTGTTTTCAGAGTGAGTTCAGCGGTCCTGACAGGATCCACATTTCCAGTCAGCAGCCAGCCACACACATGATATTATCTGTAAAGGGAAATTGTCACCATATATTTCTACTTGAATTTTGGCAGCTGACCCTGCTGGGAGAGTACATCATCACAGACCTAACTGAAGTCAGAGTCCCCTCTGTGCAGATAACAGGGTTTGCACAGGCCATCCGTAATAAGCCGTGTTCCCAGAGCACCAAGGGAGTCTGTGGCTGCTGAGGAGAGACATTCTGGCGGGGAATCAGCACTGCTTTCCCAGGAGAGGCAGTTTTACCAGGCTTGTGATGGAGACAGGGCTGTGGAGGCAAGACTAGGAACGTGTGGGGACTGCGGAAGTGTCCAGAGGTTCTAGAAAAATATGGCAGCCATATTTAACAGAAAGATGAGAAAAACAGGGGATGTGGTGGTGATAATGTGGAATTTCTTGAAAATAACACATCTGTGTCCTTGACCTTGACCTCCCACTCTACCCCTGCTGCCAGCTGGACTGTTCCCTTTGGCTTTACTGATGTCACTCAGACTGAAATTATTCCAAACAGAGGTCATCCTCCCCAAATTGGCTTTTCTTCCTAATTCTGTCAGCAAGACCACACCTCTAGACCTCCAGAGCAGGCCTTTGGGGATGCTTTTGATTTTTCCCTTTCTTGATAGTGAATCTGTCTCTTGCCAGGTTGGCAATCAGTCATTAGTCTCTGGATATCTTTTTCCCTGTGTTTTCTGAGTCATGATTATGAAGTCATTGCTCACAAAAGTGAACAAAATTAAACTTACTGTAAAAGAAAAGAAATCTCAAAAAGGAGAAAACTCACATTAACTAAACAGAAAGCCGGAATTAATTAATTAATCATCTTGAAAACACCAAGCTCACCCGGGATGGCACCTACTTGGCCCCAGGGACCTCCTGGGCCATTGCCAAGCCCAAGTCTAGGGTCAATGTCATTTGTCTGACTTGGAGCCTGTCATCTGGCGTGCTGAGTTCCACATCTTTTTTTTTTGTCACATATTTCTTAATTTTATTAAAAAATGGTACCAAAATCAATGAATCTTATATGTATTTATATAAAAAGTCAAAGGTCTAATGTTTTCTCTGATATGTGAAAGATAATCCACATGAGGGTGCGAGGATAGAAGCAGTAGATTAGACAATGGGGAATGGAGGGAAGGGAGGGAGAATGGGAAAAGGAAATACAGTGGAAAGAATCTGACATAATTTTCCCATGTGCATGTAGGAAAACAACACAGTGAGTCTCACCTCTTATGCTCGACTTCTGTGCTAAACCCCTGACCCAAATTTTCCTTGCATTCGCTGTTCCTCCTCATAACACATGCACTCCATCCTGCTGCCTGCCTCCCGAATCACCCTGTCTCTGTCCCTATGAACTCAAAGCCCAGCTCGGTTCACTGGAGAGCTCTGAGATTCCATTGCACCTACTAGATCCTACTAGCACTTTAGATTCTTTGTTGTGTTGCCTGTAAAATGGGACTGATCATAGTTCCTAACATATAAAGTCATAGAAAATATTTAACAGGAGATCATACAGAATGTGCTTATTACAGTGCCTGGTAGTTATTAATGATTGCTAAATAAAATCTTGTTGCTAAAGAAATTCTTGTTGCTATTTTTTTCCTATTATCCCATTTCCTCTTTTCTGTGTTTGTTTTAATGTGGCCATCTTGTCTCCCCTACAAAATTGTAAGTTCTTTTTTTTCTTTTAATATACTTTAAGAGGATGAATTTTTTGGTTTATGAATTGTATCTCAATCAAGGATTCTGCATGGATAGTGGTATTAAAAACTAGATTTGGCTGGGTGCGGTGGCATATGTCTGTAATCCTAGTAGCTCATATTTATAATACCAGTGGCTCAGGAGGCTAAGGCAGGAGGATCATGAGTTCAAAGCCAGCCTCAGCAACTTAGTGATACCCTGTCTCAAAATAAAACAGAGGGTTCTCAGTGGTTAAGCACCCCTGGGTTCAATTGCTGGTACCAAAAAAAAAAAAAAAAAAAAAAAAAAAAAAAAGCTAGCATTAAAAAGTAATAAACATTTGTGGAAGAAGCTATCTTTTCTCTAATGTATGTGTTTAGCACCTTTGTCTCGTATAAGATAACTGTATTTATGTGTGTTTGTCTCTGTGTCTTCTGTCCTGTATCATTGGTCTACATGTCTATTTTGGTGCCAGTGCCATGCTGTTTTTGTTACTATAGCTTTGTAGTATAGTTTAAGGTCTGGTATTGTGATGCCTCCTGCTTCACTCTTCTTGCTAAGGATTGCTTTGGCTATTCTGGTTCTCTTATTCTTCCAAAGGAATTTCATGTTTGCCTTTTCTATTTCTATAAAGAATGACATTGGGATTTTAATTGGAATCGCATTGAATCTATATAGAGTTTTGGGTAGTATGGCCATTTTGACAATATTGATTCTGCCTATCCAAGAGCATGGGAGATTTTTTCATCTTCTAAGCTCTTCTTCAATTTCTTCAACAAATGGTGCTGGGAAAACTGGAAATCCATATGCAGCAAAATGCAACTAACCCCTAACTCTCACCATGCACAAAACTCAACTCAAAGTGGATCAAGGACCTAGGATTTAGACCAGAGACCCTACACCTAATAGAGGAAAAAGTAGGCTCAAATCTTCGTCATTTTGGCTTGTTACTTCCTTAACAAGACTGCTATAGCACAAGAAATAAAATCAAGAATCAATAAATGAGATGGATACAAACTAAAATGCTTCTTCTCAGCAAACAATCAATGAAGTGAACAAAGAGCTGACATTCTGGGAGCAAATTTTTGCCACATGCACATCAGATAGAGCACTAATCTCCAGGATATATAAAGAATTCAAAAAACTTAACACCAAAAAAACAAACAGCCCAATCAATAAATGGGCTAAGGAGCTGAACAGACACTTCTCAGAAGAAGATATATAATCAATCAACAGACATGAAAAAATGTGCAACATCTCTAGCAATTAGAGAAATGCAAATCAAAACTACTCTAAGATTTCATCTCATGCCAGTCAGAATGGCAGTTATCCAAAATACAAGCAACAATAAGTGTTGGCGAGGTTGTGGGAGAAAAGGCATGCTCATACATTGCTGGCAGAACTGCAAATTGGTACAACCAATCTGGGAAACAGCGTAGAGATTCTGTAGAAAACTTGGAATGGAACCACCATTTGACCCAGCTATCCCACTCTTTGGTCTATACCCAAAAGACTTAAAAACAGCATACTACAGTGACACAACCACTTCAATGTTTATAGCAGCTCAATTCACAATAACTAAACTGTGGAACCAATCTAGATGCCTTTCGATAGATGAATGGATGAAGAAACTGTGGTATATATACACAGTGGAATATTACTCAGCAATAAAAGAGAATAAAATTATGGCATTGGCAGGTAAATGGATGGAGTTGGAGAATATCATGCTAAGTGAAGTAGGCCAGTCCCAAAAAACCAAAGGCTGATTGTTCTCTCTGATAAGTGGATGCTGACCCATAATGTGGGAGGGAACACGAGAAGAATGGAGGAACTTTGGTCAAAGGGGAAGGAGGGGGAGGGGACATGGGGCAGGAAAGATGGTGGAATGAGATGGTCATCACTGCCTTAGCTTCATGTATGACTGCATATATGGTGTGATTCTACATCAGGTACAACCAGAGAAATAAAACATTGTGCTCCATTTGTGTACAATGAATCAAAATGCATTCTGCTATCATGTACACCTAAGTAGAATAAATAAATTAAATTTTAAAAAAGTAAAAAACAAATTAAAATTAAAAAATTTAAAAAGTAGCATGAAATTATAAGTTGTTAAAGGGCAAAAATGATAATCTTTCCATTACGTTCTGCCCTGCCCTAGATCTGCCCTCACTCCTCCACCTCTCCACACTCTTCCACCACCAACCCACATGCACACACTGCTGGGCAGATACTGGGAGCTGAGTGAACAGGTGTGGACTGGTGAACTTCTGATCTGTTGTTAATGGAAAGGAGGGAGGGAGGGAGCCTTCAGTATCTGTAATGATGAAACTTGGGCCCTGAGAAAAGGAAGACAAACCATCAACCAGGAAAGGCCTTTATGGACAGCACAGTTATTTCATCAAATGGTACTTCAAGGAAAGATGATATAAATGTGATGTGATTTCAGGGAATTTATAAAATAGGTGTCAGAAAAAACTGATCGGGAATGATGGCTCCTAGACTCATGGGTTTGAAACCCACATAAGAAGTAATTAGAAGAAAGGAGAAGTGTGGAAGAAGAATCCCAAACGGAAGTACTTTAGTGACAGTCATTCAATGATTTTATGTGGTCCAGGAACAAAACAGAGAATCCCTCCATTGGAGCTTTGATTCCAAAACCACTTCACATCAAACAAAATGGACTTTTAAAGGTAAAAAGATGAAGGAGAAACCAATAAAAGGGAATCAAGGACAGCAAAAGTGAACTGTAATATTGAAAGATTCTTTAAACCAAATTAAAAGACAAGCAAAAAAAAGCCCTCAAATCCTTAACTGGTTTCCCAGTCTTGGACTTGGAGAATTCCTTCTTGTCCTATTACTGTTTTAATCAAGCCCCAAGGCACTGATACTATCTCTTCTGATTCATTCATTTCTTCCTTATTTATTTTCCTATCTCTAAAATGCACCATTGTATAGAATCTGGGCACAGCTACAAAGATTACTCCACAATTCAACAATTATCTACACTAAATCCTGGAGTCTCCTTCCCTTTTAGCCTCCAATCTGGTGGCAATGAGCAAGACTGAGACCCAAGGAGCAGTCACACCCTCCTTCAGCCCTTTCCACTTTGGTCACAGGACAGGACCACAGTGGGGTAGAAACCAACTAGAAAGGCACACTCCAGGTAGAAAGACCAGTGGTTTTAGCTTCCATCAGAGAAACAGAGAAAAAAGTTTCCCTGAACAAGAAGTCCTGCCACTAAAATGTAAAATAAAACAATGATGAAAACAAAATAAAGCCAATTGAGGTTGGTAGAATAATTGACCACTCAGTAGAAATGTGGTTTGGGTTTTTTTTTAGCTAAACTCAATTGAAGTTGGTGGAAGACAAAAGGGGATAGATTTGCATTCTGACCTATATTATCTGTGTAAATTTTCAGTCAGATTGAGCCCATGAACAGTGAAAAAAATATAAATGACTGTGGCAATTAAGGTTCACAATGACCTATTACATACTTCATGAATAACTAGAAGAGAGGAGTTGGAAGGTTCAAAACACGAAGTAGTGATAAGGAGATGGAAATGTTAGGCACCCTGATTTGATCTGTACATATTTTATATATGTATCAGAATCTCCCACTTAACCTCTTAAATATGTGCAGTTATTGTATGTTTATCAAATTTTTTTAAATGTTAAAAGAGATGGAAATGCCAACTACCCTGATTTGATTATTACACACTGTGTATATATATCAAATTGTCACACTATACTATATATATTGAATATATACAATTAAAATAGTAATAATCAAATATTTTAAATTAGAAAAAAATATATAAATGATTGTCCAAGAATAGGCTTCTGGGTCAGACATGCCTTTAAAGATATCAGTTTCAAAAATCACATTTACTGCCACTCTGAGAACTCAGCTGCAGGCAGAGCCACTACCACGTGCCACAGTGAAGCTCAGGGTGAAGTGCTGAGGCCTGCCCTAGAGGAACATGGTGCCATTGCTGGTGTTGTATACAGTTACAGTTCCAGCCTGTGCTCCAGTGGTAAAGCTGCAAAACTTCTGTTAGATAGGCTTGAGACCTAAGCACATCTGTGGGCTAAAAATAAAGCAGTTTCGTCACAGAGAACTAAGTCCAGAAGTGAAAGAGCAAAATCTTGGTTATCAGCAGCAATATTAGCTGCTCTTTATCTGACTTTTATTCTGAGCTCACTTTTGCCCACTCTTTCCATCTCTCAGGCAGACAGCACAGAGGGAACAAAGCCCAACTTTACAACTCATCTAAACAAAACATAATTGAGATGGCAAATCTGCAAAAAACAAAAATTAAAACAACTCAAAACAGAAATTCATCTCCTACCCCCATGCACGGTGCCTTGTAGAATCAATACCAGTGCCTCGTGGATAATGCTTCTTCCCTGCACAGTGAGAAGCGGCTGTATGGTGTCTCACCAGATTGTTCTGGTGACTATAAAGTTCTGCTTTCCCTCAGGTTTGAGGGAAGCATATGCTGAGCAGCTTGCCAGATTTTTATTGCCACAGCCCAGCCATATGCTGCCAAAGCTGGAGCCAACAAAGGTGTCTGAAAAATGTGCAAAGTGTGTTCTCACTGACTCCCTGGCATAGGGTTTACACAAGGGAGGGGAACAAGATGTTTTCCTGCCAGATTCCAGTCCCCAAACTCATGGCAACTGGGGGAGCAATTTCTGACCCTGTAAGTTTAAATGCAGTTGCTGGTCACTTGACCTCCAACTCAAGTGTGGTCCTGTACAATGTAATGATGGTCACTGATGGGCCACACATACAACAGTGATCCCATAACATCATTTGGCTAGTGACGCTGTAGCTTAGTTTGTGTGAATACACTCTACCAGTGACAAAATCACCCAAGGACACAGTTCTCAAAATGTGCCCCGTCATTAAGGAATGCATAACTGTGCATCTTTTTTTTTTTTTTTTGGTACTGGAGATTGAACTCAGGGGCACTCAACCATTGAGCCACATCCCAGCCCTATTTTGTGTTCCATGTAGAGACAGGGTCTCACTGAGTTGCTTAGTGCCTCACCATTGCTGAGGCTGGTTTTGAACTTGCGATTCTGCTGTCTCAGCCTCCCTAAGTGCTGGGATTACAAGATAACTGTGCATCTTTGACCCTAAATGTCAGATAGCTGTAGTTCTGAATAATTAAATATGTATTACTAAAAGTCAAGATATTTGATATCCCATTGTGATAGATACTTTAAAAATATATGAGGGGCTGGGATTGTGGCTCAGTGGTAGAGCGCTTGCCTTGCATGCGTGGGGCGCTGGGTTCGATCCTCAGCACCACATAAAAATAAAAATGAAGAAATGAAGATATTGTGTCCATCTACAACTAAAAAATATTTAATATATATATGATAATAGAATTTTAGAGTGTATATTATAAAATATACTACATAATTAGATAATTTATACATCTTCTTTACTTATATCTTGACTTATGTCAATTTTTACAAGTGCAACATAACATTATATAATAATATATTGTATATTATTTACATATTA
Organism: Geosciurus inauris; assembly: GCA_004024805.1. Classification (NCBI taxonomy): domain Eukaryota; kingdom Metazoa; phylum Chordata; class Mammalia; order Rodentia; family Sciuridae; genus Geosciurus; species Geosciurus inauris. The sequence goes on along the minus strand of PVHX01005856.1, from coordinate 68,991 downwards.
CCTGTACCCTATTACATAATATATATATAATATGTGGTTATATATTATATAATGCATATCATATGCATATCACAATACATAACTCATAATTATATTTATGATAGTAAATAATAATAAAGACTCAGCAAATGGGCCCATTGGAGTGGCTGTACTAGACAAGGTCAAGGAAATCCACCAGGCAGCCATTGTCTGCAGAGGGACTGGAGTAGTCTCTTTTACTATGGCATTGAGGAAGACACCAGCATCCCTGAGAAGCTTGGTAGCAGCCCTCCTTTGCATGCCTGGGCTGATCCTAGGTGAGGTGGCACAGAACTGGGATCCCTGACAACACTGGGGAAGAGACCCCTGGAACGACAGAGGCCAGGTAAGAGCGCTTCAGCACCCATTATTGTTAAGGAATGGTGAGAGTGTGAGGTAGCCAGAAGGTCCATCATGCATAAAATGGGAGCATAACATCGTGGAGGCAGGAATGGGTGTCAGAAAAGAGGACTGGTTGCTCAATAGACACCAAAGATAGGTGAGCAGGCTAAGGACAGCTGTCCTCATGAAAAGTCAAGACCTCGTGGCCCAGCTTTCAAACCTGAGCCTACCCATATCCCATTGATTGAAAAAGGGCTAGGCCACAGAACGAAGACACATAGCATGGGCACAAGCACATATGATAGATTCTCTGTTCTTGGCCAAGGGACCTACAGTCATTATGGTAATTTAGTTGGATAACTGAACCCTGGAAATGGGAATGCCCAAATATTTGGAAGACAGTTGGGCACAGCTCCAAGTTGATATTAATTCCCAGGGATCCCAGGTGTCATTAGACTCTTCCCCACATCAATAGAATGGGACATATGTGGGCTGGATAATAATCAGATTCCTGGCCCAGGTATGGGTCACATAAGTCCAATAAACAATTTCTCCATCCCTGAAATGTAAAATTAGAATGGACATATTTGACAACTGGCATAGCCCCTGCATTGATTCATTGTCCTGTGGAGGAAGAGATATTGGAGTGGAGAAAGCCATATTGAAGCCTCAGAAACCTCTCCTCCCCCAGAAGAGAGTAAGTCAGAGCAATAGTGTATCCCAAAGAAAATTCAGAGATATAAACCACCCTTAAAAACCTAAGGGAGATAGGGTTTAAGGCCACCCTCAAACACCTAAGGGACAGAAGGCTAAATTCTAATCTGCCAATTGCTGCTTTTCAGGAGAACAAAGATCTTAAAAGACAGCAGTGGAATACTGTAGTTCAACTAACTCATCACCCCAGTCACAGTTGATAATGCCAGATGCACTATACTTGCAAAAGCAGAGGAACAATATAGCCATTGATATTCTTTTCCGACCTTAAGGGAAAATCAGAAACAATCCACATTCACTTGAAACAGACAGAAATATACATGTACAGTTCTGCTGCCGAGCTGTGACAACCCTTTTATCCTCTGGAATAACACAGTCCTGGGAATACTGACCATTTGGATACCTGTGGGACACCACATCAGCCAATCACATGGTGACTCCTTGCTAATTCAGTCAGATAAGCACAATATGGCAAGTACATGGAGGGATTTGGTCAGACACATACACTCTATGGGATGGGAGATAAACTCCATGATGATTTAGAATTTACTGCATCAAAACAAGTTTTAGGGATCCAGGGATCTGGGCGTGCCAGGGCATTCTTCTAAAGTTAAACATATATTGTTGATTTTTACATCTCCCACCACAGAGAAAAGGCACAACGTTTGAAAAATTTTAGAGATAGAATATTCCATACCTGGCCCATATAGTAAGTACAGATGTTCCTTGACTTACAGTGGGGTTAGGTCCTGATCAACCTATCATGAGTTGAAAATATTTTAAGTAAAAAGTGCATTTAATAACCTAACCTACCAGGGCTGGGGCTATAGCTCAGTGGTAGAGCGCTTGCCTAGCATGCGTGAGGCACTGGGTTCGATCCTCAGCACCACATATAAATAATAAATGAATAACATAAAGATCCACCAACAACTAAAAAAATTAAAAAAAAAAAAATAACCTAACCTACCAATCATCACAGCTTAGCAACAGTATGCTTTAGGGTATCAGCTGTCTCCCCTTGTTTTCATGTGACTGATTGGAAGCTGGGACTTGAGGCTGCTGCCCAGCATCATGAGAGAATCAGATCACATCATTAACAAGAGAAGATGCAAATTTTAAACTTAAAGTTTAGTGTCTATGAAATGCTTATCACATTGACACTGTCATGAAGCTGAAAAATCACTTGTCAAGCCATTGATAGTTGGGGACCATCTGTGTAGTGTTTCCTAGAACTGCTGTAACAAATTACTACCAGTAACTGTGTGTCTATTTCCAAGAAACTCTATTTCCAAGAAAAGTCACATTCACAGGTACTTGGGGGAGTGGGACTTGAACACATATTTGGGGGAAGCACTATTCAATCCACTACATTCATTGGGTGATGCAAAAGGCCATATGCTTTGAGGGGGTCTGCAGAGTAGGCTGTGTGCAAGGCACTGGTCATAAAAACTGGCAGACTCTGTGGTATAGAAGGCACCTGTGTGGGAAAACATGCTGTGTGTAATGCATGACAGGCCCCCGTAGGAGAGTTACAACACAGTCCTCAAGGGTTTTGGGTCAGGGCCATGCCATTTGAAAAGAACTATGCACTCCATAGAAAACAGATCCTGGAGTTACTAGTCCTTGGTAGAGCCAAAGTGTCAGAGTAGTGTCACCAAGTGACCACAAAGTCAGAACTACCCATCAGATCTGAGTTCTACCTGATCCTCCAAGTTCTAAAGTTGGACAGGCCCTGCCGAGCCATACTTCAAAATATAAAAGCAACACCTTAGGGGTAAGATGTGAACCAGGCTAGAGGGCACAGGTGAGCCTCATGAGCAAGTGCCATCTCCCCTGCTACCTCCTGAGATACAGCAAAGCCTCTTCCTCAACTACTGCTAGAACCTCATGGGGTATGGGGACCCTCTGGGGTAGTCAATGAAGGAGAGATAACGCTAAGATTTGTTCACAGAGGGTCAATTCAGCATGTGGATAGGAGCCCAAAATGGACCACTGAGGCATTAATAGATATTGCTGCCAGGTAAGCCACCAGGACCAGCAGAGGTGCCCACTGAGCATGAAGGAAATCTAGAATGGTACTACTTGTTGTTTTCCTCTTATGAGTCTTTGCAGCAGCTGGGGATATAGTTTTTTCTACTATCTTCTTCTTCTAAGTTCCTCCCTAAAGACTTCTTAGAGAGGGTGCAAGTGTTAGCTTTCTGTTACTATAACTAAATACCAGACATAATTATCTCATTAAAAAACAGGGGTTTTCTTGGCTCAAAGTTGGAAGTTCTAGTCCATAATGATTGGCTCTGTTGTTTGAGGCCTGTGGTGAGATACCACATTGTGGCAGGAATACATGGCACAGAAAAACTGCTCACCACATTACCAGGAAGCAAAATAAAGAAAGCGGAACTGGGTGAGGTGTGGTGTCACACGCCTGAAATCCCAGCATTTTGGAAGGCTGAGACAGGAGAATTGCAAGTTAAAAGCCAGCCTCAGCAACAGCAAGGCACTAAGCAACTCAGAGACCCTGCCTCTAAATGAAATACAAAATAGGGCTGGCGATGTGGCTCAGTGGTCTAGTGCCCCTGCGTTCAATCCCTGGTACCAAAAAAAAAAGGAAGAAAGAGGAAAGGTCTGAGATCCCAATATTGCCTCCAAGGGCACCTGCCCAGTGACCTAACTTCCTTCCATGAGGCCCCACCTCTTAAAGGCTCTACCACCTCCAAATAGCAACACCCTGGTGAATGAGATTTTAACACATGGGCCTTTGGAAGACATTCAAGATACATATCATAGCAGTACATTTTACCACTTCTGGGCACACTGTCTGCAGACAGCCCAGACCTCGGCATCTCCAGGATTTGCATGAGGCCAGAGCTTCTCTACTTTACACTATTGACATTTGAAGGATGCTTGTGTGTTGTGAAAAGTGGTTCTGTGTACTGTAGGATGTTTAGCAACATCCCTAGCCTCTACCTGCTAGATGCCCTTCCCACAATCATGACAAACAAAACCACACATAGACATTTCCAATGTCCTCTGGAAGCAAAATCACTCTGGTTGAGAACCACTGCACCAGGCTGAAGAGAGTCATCTTGCCAGGGATCACACCTCCTTCCAGAGGTAACTTGCTTCTAATAACCGAGCCTATGGTCTGCCGTGACCATGTGGCAACCCCAAGGCCTGTGCCAGTCTCAGAGCACACTATGAGTGACTGAGGTCCCTCTGTTGTGCCAGCTGCATAGCCTAACCTCTCCTGCACAGTCTTGCTTCTTTCCCTGACAGGTGCCAACCCAGGAGAACTCCTTAAGGATTCCATCTCAGACTCGTTTTCCTGAGAACGCAGTCTGAGCAGTGGTCATCTTCTTTTATAGAATCTACCTTCATTGAGTAACAAACTTTGCAGTGTGTGTCTGCTGTACCAACATCTGGATGAACAGTGGCACTTCCCAACACAGTGTCATGAGGTTGGTCCAGAACCACATTCGACAATGACTGCAAGTTTGCCATCTACAAGGGACATATCAAAGAGCTTATTCCACACTCAGGTCCAGGGCTGGCTACGTTGCTTGCTGATTCCCTTGCTAAAAAGTTACTAAGAATTTCAAGGCAGTGTCAGCACAGCCTTGATGGGTCTCTTCTGAGCTGGGAGCCCATGTACTACAAAGATCATCAACCTGTGAAGCTGGCAGTTAGCTATAGTTTGCATATTTGTGACTTCCAAAACTCACGTTGAAATGTAATTGCCATTATGACAGAACTAAGAGGTGGGACATTTGACAGGTGATAAGGCCATGATTGCACAATAATAAAAGTGAGTTTGGTCCTCCTTTGCCTCTTTGCCCTTCTGACTTCCTCCATGGGATAACACAGAAGAAAGGCCCTTGCCAGATACCAGTACTATGATCTTGGACTTCTCAGCATCCAGAAAGAAAATAAATCTCTGTTCATTTTAAATTACCCAGTCTTGGATATTCTGTTATAGCAGCATAAAATAGACTGTGACACTTGTTCTGACCAGGTCATATTTTCATGAGATGACACTCTAGCCATGAGAATACTGTTAAAACATTACTAAGCAGTTATTTTATTGCAATTTTGAGAAGTGTCACATTGGAGAAATGCAAGTTTCTATGCAGGTTCTAATAAGGGACCCAGATGCTTCTGGCTGGGAATTTTAGGGGGAGAGAGGGATTACAGACCCCTGAGACCACAACCCCTCACTCCAAGTTCTCACGGCAGGAACTGCTTGCTTGTTGATGGGCCAGCAGAAGTCTGTTATTTGAAACTATTCTCCAAAAGAAAACGGGTCACAGACATATGACTTCCTCCAAATGCTACGCCACACTTCCTTCCATAGAAATAGCTCCAGAAAAAAAAAAATTCATTAAAAGAAAAAAAATGCTGTTAAAATAAAGTGAATGGAAACATAAGGAGGTCCTTTACTGACTTAAGAAAATAAAGCAAAATCCAAAATATTCAGAGACACACATTAGAGAATTAGAGGGGATCAAAAAGTCCACAAAAGGGCCAGTTATATGTCAGGTTCGGAAACTCATTTAATTCCACACTAACAGCAAAGAGACCTCAGCGCTTTCCCAGCACTCTGATTCAGAGAAAATCACATCAGCCTTCTGTTCTTTTTCGGAATAATGGGAAAAAAAAAAAAGTTGGCCTGTCGTTTTGGATTTCCTGAGAGATTCTTTTAGGATGCTTTGAGCTGACTCTTTTAGAAACACAAACACTACTTAACTCAAGAAGAGGCGATCTAAGGCTAGTGTACACCAACCAGCCACACACAGCCTGCTGCACTCAAGCCCCCATCCTGACAGACAAAAAGGTAGCAGTGGGTCACCCAATGCCTCTGAGTACCCAGGCCCCCATTTTGGCAGGGATTATTTTTCAGCAAGGTGGTGAGGAGAAGGTTACTTTGGCTTTTGGTGTCCACTATAGTTGACCATACCCTGAAGCCCCCACCCATAGTTAGGTCTTATACAGATGTTTGTTTTCTTCTTTTCTTTCTTCTTTCTTTCTTTCTTTCTTTCTTTCTTTCTTTCTTTCTTTCTTTCTTTCTTTCTTTCTTTCTTTTCTTTTTTTTTTCTTTTTTTCTTTTTGGTACCAGGGATTGCATTTAGGGGCACTTGACCACTGAGCCACATCCCCAGCCCAATTTTGTGTTTTATGTAGAGACAGGGTCTCACTGAGTTGCCTTGCGCCTCGCCGTTGCTGAGGCTGGCTTTGAACTCACGATTCTCCTGTCTCAGCCTCCCAAAGTGCTGGGATTACAGGCATGTGCTTTCTCTTTTCTCAGATAAAGTTATTTTAAGGCATTCTTTTGTCCTGGTGATTGTTCATGCTTGTTGTATACACAACACATCATTACTACTTATTTACAGGTATATAGCTACACAGGCAAGCAGTACTGAGAGTCATGTGGGTGGAGCGTCCATGGGCAGGCTTTGTGGTTGTCCATGACCCCAAAGTCGGGACCTTGTCCCCTGAGGCTGGTTTATTGCTATTGCTGCTGCTCCATATCCATCACCACCAAGTTCAACCTCACTAGGTTTATGGTCATGCCCTTCTCTTCTGTGTGTAGCATGTGATACAATAAGATCATGACAGATTGAGGGGAAATTACCAACAAGATGATTCTTCAGTGATACAAAAATGACTTTCTCAGAGCTGTGGGATTGGAAGGATCATCATTCAGGGACACTTGAAATGAGTGGAAATATGTTTTAGGGAAACTGTGAATCACAGAAATTATAAGCAAAATTGGTTGTCTATGATATATGTGTATAGATGCACAGTTTCAAAAGCTAGCCCAGAAAAGGAAGAGTTTTTGACTCAGACTAAACATTGCTTCTATAGTATCTCCACTGAGTGGTCCTACAGATGAGAAAAGCCTCCAAGAAACCAACCACCTGTGTGTGTGTGTGTGTGTGTGTGTGTGTGTGTGAGAGAGAGAGAGAGAGAGAGAGAGAGAGAGAGAGAGAGAGAATGAATTTTAAGAAATTGTCTCATATGATTGTGGGACCTTGCAAGTCTTCAATCTGCAGGAGAGGTGGGAGGCTGAAGATTCAGTTAGGAAAGCTGACGTTGCAAAATTGAGACTGAATTATTCCTTTTTGCAGAAACCTCAGGCTTTGTTCTTAGGGTCTTATCTGGCTATAGGAGGCCCACCACATCATAGAGGAGGATTTGCTTTACGCAAAGTCTACTGATTTCAATGTTAATCACATCTAAGGTATCCCTTATACCCTCATAGCAATGTCTAGACAAGTGTTTCACCAAACAACTGAGGCAAGTCAAGTTGACATATAAAAATAACCATTACATTTTCCCCATCTTAGAATAGCTCTGCATGTTCTTCGTTGTGGGGAGCTAGCTCTATGCTACACCCTTATGACTAACCATTGTGTATAAATGGGAAAGGCACAAAGGAAGGAGGAACTATGTGATGGGTTTACATTTACTGTTGATTCCACGAACGTGCAGCTCGTGGACAGAATTCAGGGGGCTTATGGACAGCTGTTGCCTACGTGCATTGTCTCTGATTGGCTGAACGGCCCTATAAGTTGAATGCTTGTTCCACAAATAAACAGGTGCCTGCTCTGACTGTACTCCCTAGTGTCTGATTGTCCTGCGGCAGGGCTGGGAATGGACAGCTAGTTGGCTCCAACTCTTCCCAACTTCCATGGCTAGGTGAATGTGGGGGTGCCCTTTCGACCTGCTGGCTCAGGACGGACTTCAACCCCCACACTTCATCACAGTGAATCATACCTATTGTGACGTCAGCTATTAAGACTTTGAAAATCTTCTTTGATAAGCTTGCAGTTCTCATGCTTCCCCATGATAATGGTTTTCTTTCTCTCAGGGCCACATCTCAGCACAGCCAGTGGTCACTTCTGGTGTATAGTTTGATGGGCCTAAAAATATTTTATGGCCCATAAAATATTTCTCCTTTTCCCCTCCAGAACCCTAACATCCACATTACTCACTGGTGTGGAAATTAAATCATGAACCACAGGCATCAGAGCTGGTGGCCACTGCCCAGGAAAGGTGGTGGAATAGGTCAAGCTGATTTTCAGGGCTGATACTCGCTGGTGCTGTTTTACTCATTTCCAGCTTGTGGTAGGTCTGGGCTTCACCATCTCTGAATCAACTATGGCCATAGGCCATAGGTGTGAGTGGATGATACACGTGTAACTTCTGGTAAGAAGCTGTAAGCATCAAGCAACATCCCTCTTTACATCCCTCCATGGTGGCAGTGATCTGGATGACTGACTGCCTGGGAGCTGACTGGGAGGGAGGTAGATAAGCATAATGTCACTCTAACCTGGGTAAGACTTGGAGCATGAGTGAGAAACTGCACTTGTTACTGCAGCATACCTTGGCCCACCCTGGCTACAGCAAGCTGCGTGTGACTTTTATAGCATAAACCTCCCCCACACCTTCATAGTCAGCAATCAAGGCAAGTCCTCCTAAACTTTTCAAAAATAATAACAAGTAATTTGGGACAAATATAAATAGCAAAGTCACATCAAGTAATTTTTGACAAAACAAGTAAAAAAGAAAAAAATCTATAAGTAAATCTCAACATTAAATATCAATGCAAAATCTTACAGTTAAAAACAGCATATGTATATACACCACATTTTCTTTATCCATTCATCTATTGGAGAGCATCTGTGTTGACTCCATAGTTTGGATATTGTGAATTGAGCTGCTATAAACATTGATGTGGTCCATCACTGTAGTATGCTGGATCTGGAAACAGTCATACTGAGTGAAATTAGCCAATCCCAAAAAATCAAAATGTGAATGTTCTCTCTGATCTGTGGGGGCTAACACACAATAAGGGGAGGGGGAAGGAGAATAGAAGTTCAGTGGATTAGACAAAGGGGAATGAAGAGAAGGGATGGGGACAGGAATAGGAAAGACAGTGGAATTAATCTGACATGACTTTCCTATGTTCATGCGTGAATACACCACAGTGAATCTCCACATCATGTATATCCAAAAGACTGGGATCCTAATTAGAATAATACATACTCCGTGTTTGTATAAATATGTCATGTATAACTAAAAAGAACAAATAAAAACTAAGAAAAATCAGGAACAGCTTATTCTAGAAATTAAGGCTGACTAGTAGGAGTAAATCTGCTTCTATATTTGGATAAAAGCAGTTAGGCAGTTAGACCCAGTATGCTTCTAGTGGTGATCTCAGCAGATCATCACAAGGCATTTGGTAAAACTCAACATTAACTTCTAATGAAGACTTTCCATAAACCCAAACTGGATGCTTCTCTAATATGAAAAATAATATCTGTTTCAAACCAACAGCCAACATCCTACTTAAAAATGAGAGATGGTTTAATTGAAGTCAAGAGAAGGAGGCTCATGATCCTTCCTCCTATTTATAGCTATTGAGAAATAAGAGGGTGATGAGAGAGGCATAGATATTGGTAAGGTGACAGCATTGGATTATCCTTGGGCATCGTGAAATTCAGAGTTACAGATTCTAAGAAATGAGTTGGAAATTGACTAGGATATTTTGGAACTGATTAGCAGTTACAGTGAAGCATCCAGCCCTAATAGAAAGCTATAGAAAACATACTAGGAATGATTAAATAGAATTGCAAAGATGTTCTTAATGCCTTTCAAGCATAAAATGTCCAAGAATTAACCTTCAGAGGACCCAGGCATGGTGGTATGTGCCTGTTGTCCCAGCACTTGAGAGGCTGTGGCAGGAGGATCACTTGAGCCCATGAGTTTGAGACCAGCCCAGACAATTTAGCAAGACCCCATCTCAAGTGAATGAATGAATGAATGAAAAACTAACTAAATAAAATAAACTTAAGAGGAGATGTAGAACATATATTTTAGGGGGTGAGAAGACAGGCTTTATTGAGTAGCCAAAAAAACAGGTGAATAAATGAAAAGAACTCTTGAGTGGGAGATACAGTGATTCATGTAACAATCCTCAAATGAATGTAAAATGTTGAGCCAATCTCAATTACAACCTCAGTGAATTTCAACATAAGTGATTATCAATTCCAAATGGAAGAATAACTAGGGAAGAGTAATAAAGAAAAATTGAAAGTAATATCTGAAAATAAAGAGAGTTTATATTTGTTATTATATATTAATATGTATTATGCTACATAGTTAAAACAGGCATCTACTAATGCAAAAAGAAGCAGACAAGATTTAGGGAGAGCACACAGAATCCAGAGACTGGCACAAGTATATACAATTATTTAACAGATGATAAATTTGGCATTTATGCAAGCAGGGAAAGGAAAGATTATTAAATGTACCAAGAAAACTCCTTACCTATCTGGAAAAAATTAAGTAAGCTTTTTACCTTAATCCAAATATCAAAATAAATTCCAGATGGATTAAAGAGTTAAAATGTTTAAAATGAAAACTTAAAAGTAGTAGAAGAGATTAGGTAAATACTTATATAATTTTGGTATTTAAGAGACTCTTTCTAGAATGAAATCTACCAAATTATGCTATATCTATATGTGAATTTGCCATCCCACAAATACATGTAATTATGATGCAGTAATTAAAATAACAATTGTAGAAGAGATATTAATAGGGGGATGAAGAGAAGAGAAAAAGAAGGTACTGGGGAATAAAATCAAATTATGTGCATATACAAATATGACATAATGAATCACACTATTATGTATAATTAAAACGTACAAATTAAAAAGACCCTTTCTAAAAAATATGATGAATTCCATGAATCTCACGAGCAAAAGAAAATATCACTTCACAAATTAGAAAAATGTTTACAGTGTACATTCCAGGTATAGATATAGGTCCAGTGTCCTTCATATATAAATAACTCTTACAAGTCAATATGTAAAAGATAAATTCTTTGACCGATATTTCCACCTTCTAAATTTCATTCTAAGGAAATAAGCATAGCCATGGTTATCATAAAACTTGCTCTTTTAAGCTCTTCATAGAATTGGTTGGGGAATCAAACTTTTTTAAAGAAAGTAGATTTATGGGAGTCTAGTGGCGCTGATGAGGATCAATGGGGAAGGAGGCTTATGGGGCAACACTATATGCACCATAAATTACAAGAGAAAGAGGGCTCTAAGTGACTAAAAGAAGACATCAAATACCGAGGGTGTCACACCAAGAGGGGTACCAGAATCTGCAAACAAAGACCTTCACTTTGGAGGCCAATACAAAACAGCAGCACTTACTCAAAGTGGCATAAAAAGCTGAAAATCCTCAAAATGATTCCATGACTACAAGTAGTCAGTATCAGCATCACCCCTTTTCAAAACTCAGGAAAGTAAAGCTGGGACACATTTAGTTACCTGTTTTTAATCTTAAAAGGGAGGAAACTAATCCAACTCCTATCTTCTGTCTTCAAATTCTTTGCTCTTTTACTCTTTTTTTTTTTTTTTTTTTTTTTTTTGGCTACCTTACCAAATGTTTCCAATCTGTTTTCTGTAGTGTACCAGGATAAGTGAAGGCATTTTAGAGGGAAGCATGGATGTGATAACCTGTAAACAAGCTTGGAGTGAGGGCAGGATCAGTGAGCGAGGCGCCGCCTGGATCCACAGGCTTCTGGACTGTGTTCCTTAACCATTTCCATAAATGAACCAGAGAGGCCTGGAGAGTTTGAGGGGGAATTCTTTGTGCCAGGGTCAGGTTTCATGTAGCAGTTTTGCAGCTAAATTACGGGTCCTGCCGGGTAGCTGTGAACAGAGGCCAGTAGTTGGTGATTTAGAGGTGCACAGAGGCCTCTCAAATTCTTCAAAAACCAGTTTCTTTTTGTTTGTTAGTTTTTACCAGGTAGTGGAAAGTCAGCCTTTGGGAATGTTAGGTGTCTCTGCAGACTTTAATGAAAGAAGAGTTGTGTGAGCCTATGTCAGAATTATTGAAAGATTAAACACACACACACACACATACACACACACCTCACACAGACTTGTAAAGATGACAAAAGTAGAGGTTAAATTTTGCCCTCCTGGCCCTGCCACCTATTTATTTCCTCTCTGACTGTTTCATGTGATTTGTTGAGGTCTATGACTCACTGTTAGATCACAGTAAACATGAATATTCTGTGTTCCCTCTTGCTAGGCCAGGGGTCAGAAAATTTTTCCTCTACAGGGCTATAGAATAAATATTTTGGGCTTTATGGGGTTAGATGGTCTATCAAACTATTTAACTTTGCCGTTTGAAAATAGCCACAGACAATCCACAAACAAATGGGAGTGGCTGTGTTCCAATAAAACTTTATTTACAAAAACAGGTGGGCCATAGTTTGCTGATCCCAGTTCTAGTTAAAACTCCTAAAATTTATATCTTGTTTTCCACTTTTTCCAATATCCTTTTCTTGCTCCTTCCAAGTTTTTGTGTAACATCTGTAATGCAATAAGCCTTCCAACAAGCAACAATTGGAAAGTTGAGTTTTGAACAGTTTAGAACTTGGTATAGATGAAAAAGCTCCTCCCTCTCAGTCCTTTCCCTAAGATGGGTGCTTGTAATTGTTTCTTTAAATGTCTCTTTTGCATTTCTGGGTCTGGTTTGAAGTGACTGGCGCTGTTGAGACAGGGTCCAGGAACCCATCTTCCTAATTTTGCAGGCAATAGTATCTTGAGTTGAATTCTCCTTGTGGCCAATTGTTAAAAGCATTTACATGCCCTGCTTTTAGCTCCCATTTGTATTATTTAAACTTGCATATGCAGGAAGAAACCGTGGGGATTCCTGCAATCCCCTAGATGCCTAACCCTTACTGCCTTAACCCTCAGATAACACTTAACCTAGGGCACTGGATTGGAAATCACTCCTTCTATTGAGTTCATTCTGCACTTCTACTAAGTGCAGAATGCCTTTTGAGCCACTCTACCCTTATCATGTCACATCATCATCCCAACATGTCTGCTCTTCCACTTTCCAGAAGAGGTGAAGGACTCAGAAAGGTTAAACAAATTGCTCTGTGGTATAGCCAGAATTGAGCCCTAAGTTTGGCTTACTATATAATCATCATTATTAATTTATCTACCAATCCCTACACTCATCCAATAAATTTTTGTGAAGTTTTTTCTATTTCCCAGGCATTAGATCAGGCACTGGAGATTCAGTCATGAATGAGTAAGCACAGTCCTGACCTCTAGGAACTCTTGGATTTTTATCAACAATCATCTCAATAACCATATAATAAGCCTAGGGAGTCACATATGACACAAGGACTTCTGTGCATTAGTTTACATCCTACTCAGGGTTATTAATTCATTTAGGGAAAGAGATTGCCCTTGTTTTAGCTGCAATTTATGTAGGTGGCTGTGTCTATTTGGAAATAGAATTCTGATTTCTCCATCTTCTTTTTTTTCTTTTTGGTACCAGGGATTGTACCCAGGGTTGCTTAACCATTGAGCCAACATCTCCAGATATATATATATTTGAGACAGGGTCCAAGTTGCTTAGGGCCTCACTAAGTTTCTGAGACTGGCCTTGAACTTGCAATCCTCCTGCCTCAGCCTCCTAAGCTACTGCACCTAGCTCTCTCTATCTTCTCTATCTGGAAGGTCATCTCTTTCCATTGTCAATGATTGGCATAGCAAAGGAGCAACAGAGACCAACATAGCACTGTTACAATCTATGTAGCTGCCAGAAGTAATGAGATATACGCACAGTAATTTGGATTGGCCCTAAAAGTATAATTCCTGTGAGAAAAGTTAAAAAAATAAAATAGAGGGCAATTTATACCACAATGCAATTTGTATATGTTAAAGTGTGTCTACATACAAAACAACCCAATATATTTTGTATATATGTACTATATGATTATTTGATTATTTGAATATATGATTATTTGATTACTTAAGGACCTACATAAAAATGCCTTTCACTGGGACTGGAGGCAGCTGGGAAGTAGGATAGCTGGAAAATCAGGGATAAAACAGAAAAAGATAAAGCAAGGGAGGAGCCTTGTACAGACTATACTGAGAACTATGAATGATTAAATCTCTGCCTGTGAGGTCTCCAAAATAAACAAGGGGGGAAAAAAGTCACTTGACAGAGCAAGCAGACTCCTACTGGACAGAGGCGATGATCTTTAGATGTTGGCCCTAAGCTTCAGGCAGAGAATTTTCACAATGGAAATGGAGTAAGTTAGTCACTTGCCATCACTATAATGAAATACCTGAGATTATTACCTAATAAACAGGAAAGGTTTATTTTGGCTCACAGTTTTGGAGGTTCCAGACCACAATTGGTTGGCTCCTGTTGCTTTGGGCCTGTGGTAAGACAGCCCATCATGGCAGAGGAAGCTGCTCACCTCATGATAACCAGGGTCCCACAGTCCCTTCAAGGACATGCCCCAGTGACCTCCCACTAGGACCCACCTGTTAGTTTCCACTACCTCCCAAGAGTGACACCGTGGGGACCAAGACTTTAACACATGGATGTCTAGGGGAGAGGTACACTTATCCTAACTGGAGCATGGGGGCAGAAAAGATAGAAGCAGAGAAAAGGAGATTATCTCTAGAAGAAAAACATGAAAGAAGGAAGGGAGGGAGGAAAGAGAGAAGGGAAGGAGGGAGAGCTAAAAGGAAAACTCATAGACAAATTTAAATTTAACTGAGTTTATTTGAACACTAAAAACAAAACAAAACAAAAAATGCTAGAATCAGGCAGCTCTCAGAATCAGAACAGGCTCAGGGAGCTACAGCCCTCTTTGTGGTCAGGCAGCATTTACAGAAAATGGAGGTGGAACAACAAGGCAGCTTAATTGGTTTCAATTCTATAATCTTTATTTGAATCAGTTGGTTGCCTGCAATTGACTAAAACTCAGCTGCTATCACTGACCAAAACTTTGCCATTTGCTGCACAAGTATACTCCTAAATGAATTAGCTTCATTTAGCACAAATGACTCCATATTATTGGTTTGTTCTGCTGGGTCCAGTTGGAAAGCCTATCCCAATCAATGGCCTCCTGCAAATTTTATTTACAGAAGAACAAAAGGCAAACAAGGTGAAAGAACAAAACTCTGGGAATAATGGTGAATGTTCCGGCATTTCCAAAAACATTTCCCTTTGAGGTATTTGACTCCTTACAGATAAGGGCCAGAGCTTCGGCCAGTACCCGGCAAAGCATAAAGTACATTATGTTCCCAAAGTGTTTAGGAGATGACAGCAGTAACGAAGTAAACCACTGTTACAGGATTCTGGCTTCCAGAGTCCATTCTGTATTGTGGAACGGTAGCTCCTGTCCGGTGTTGATAGTCTTGGTCAGCTATAGATCCTAGTTGACAAACCTGAAGCAAAGAAGAGTTAACTGTGGTCCCAGAGTTGGAAATAGTGAGGCTCTGCTTCCTGAATAGGCTGTTCCAAAAACAGTGCTGTCATTTTAGTTATTTGCAGTAACAAAACCACTGCATTTGTTTGGAGACACCATATACATCTTTCCACGTTCCCCACCTCCCACCCGACCCAAGGTAATGAATATCGAACTTGGAAAGGAAAAGAATGAAAACCATGTCCCCCAGCAGTCAAGGGCCAAGAAATTTAGGTTAAGTCGTTTCTCTTGCCTCTACTTGAAATCTTGGACAAGATGGCAATTGCATTTAAGAAGGATCACAAAAACTGTTTTTATGTGCCAGCATTCCATTAGGAGAACTGATTTGTAGGTTAAAAATATGCGGTGTATGAGAGGGACTCATTTATTTCTTTCCTCTCTTGACCGACCTTGGGCCTTGATTTATCTCAAAACCAAGAGAATTTTCCTTTTGGTAAAGGAGGCTAATTCTTTCAGTAAGTCCTTGATAGCTCCTGCCATCAAAAACAATCCATATGCTGAATGTACAAAAGTGCTCTGAATTTAAGAAAGGTGATGTGGAGAACAAGGGCCAGGAGTGTGAGGTGAAAGAGAAGCCTGGAAAATTGGGATGGGGGTAGATGATGTTTAACTAATCAATACATTTAAAAAGGTAGAGCATTTGGGGATGGATAGACGTCGCTCTTGCCACCTTGGGGCGAGAGCCATGTGTTATTAACTGACTGGCTACTGTCATGCGGTCCCAATGTGCGGCTGGCCTCAGCTCTCTGGCTGACCTTCCCCTGACTCCAAGAGGGAAGGAATAGAGAGGCTCTGTGTCCTGCAAGCCGGGCCTTCCTGTGACCTGCAGAAACGTCCCAGCCCCTCTCCCACAACCCTCCAGCAAAGCCTCTCCGGAGCTCTTGGTTTATTTTTTCAGGTGAGTAAACTCTGGATCGAATACTAGTTTCTCAGTTGCTTTTAATTAGGCTTCTGGGTTCCACTCTTTCATCTTGCTGAAATCTGCGTCACTTTTCTCCAGCTATTTTGGGTTCTAAAGCCATGGGTTTGCTTTCATTCAGCTAATTGAAGGCACACAGGAAAGGAGGAAGGGGATAATCCCAATCATTGGACATTTTTTAAGATTGTGATAAACCACACATTTTTTAGCAACAGAAAACCACTTTCAAAATGTTAACCCTGCAGCCCCTTCTCCAACGGGACAGAGTGCTGACCCATTAAGGCTCCAAGGTTAATGTTGTGTGGGTTTCCCTGAGGCTCCTGGATCCAGGTAGAGAGTAGGAGGACACGTGAGATGCCCTGATGTGAACAAATAGCCTCTCCATGGCTTTCCTTTTCTGGTGTCAAGCTACTGGGGACGTTGCTGTTGAACCACGTGTTTGCAAAGCTCTGGTGTGGAGGCTCAGCCAGACACTGCCTACTAAGAAACATCAGAGGGCAGAGCTGATGGAGATGGAGCAAGGAATGTCAGCCAGCATCCAGGCAATTGTTTAATCCCAGAAATGGCCATATAGAAGCTCCTTGACTTACCCTGGGGTTACATCCTGGTAAACCTATCATAAGTTGAAAATACCATAAAACAAAAATGCATTTGTGCATCTAAACTACTGAGCATCCTAGCCCAGTGGCACAGCGCAGCCTATCATGTCTGGTTTCACCTCTTGGTTGCAAGGCTCCCTGGGAACCGTGGCTCGCTGCTACTGCCCAGCATTGCACAAGAGGATTGAACCACCTCTCACTAACCTGGGAAAAGATCCCAATTCAAAATTCATTGCATAGTTTGTACTATGTACGTATTGCTTTGGTGCCATTGTGAAGTTGATAATTTCTAAGTCAAACCATTTTAAGTCTGAAACCATCTGTATATTTTTTTTTGGTAAAACTTTATTAAATCCTTACACAAGCTCTTTCCTTTTCTTTCTTTCTTTTTTTTTTTTTTTTTTTTACCATTCGGACTAAAAGATTGTGTGAAAACTATATTCATGAGATATTTGTAATTTTTTGTTTGTACTAAAGGTTTTTAGGAAACAAAACACAAACTTTGGATCTTGCCAGAATAATAAAGTAGGTTTATGTAAATAGTAAAATTTAGCATTGTTATTCTGTTTGTGTAACTGATGGATAAGATTTCAGGTGTTCCATATCACTTCAACAAAAGTTAAGGGGAAAAATTCCTACCTATTCATTACCAAAGGATCAAAACCTGGCATGCATGTGCATGTGCACGCACACACACATTGCAGTTCTAAAGATTGAACCTAGGGCCTTGTACATACTAGGAAAATGCTCTACCAACTAAGCTATATTCCCAGAGCTCCTCATGCTTATATTCATTTCTCAATATACTGTTGTCTTCCATGTCATTCTAGGGAATGGAACAGTATAAATCACTAACTACTTCTAATCTAAAAAGCAAAGCACTTAAGTGGATCCAAAACAAGGTTAATAGAGAATAAATCCAAATTCCATGTTAAATAGACTTCATAAGACAACAAATGGGAAAAGTACTTGTAATTCATACATAGTCAAAGGGATATTATACCTAATTACTAAATAGGTCATATAGGCCAATAAGAAAAATACCAACTGCCCAATAGCAAATTGGGAAAATGACACTTACTTTAGTCAGCTTTTCATCACTGTAACAAACATCTGAGATAAACCAACTTGAACAAAGGAAAACTTCATTTTGGCCATAGTTTCCAAGGTTTATGATCAGTCTATGATTACTTGGCCCCGTTACCTTTGGACCTGTGGTAGAGTAGAACATCATGGCAGGGAGCACATGATAGAGCAAGATGTCAGCGTCATGGAAGCCAGGAAACAGAGAGAGAGGAAAGGGCCAGGGTCCCAATATCAAGGGCATGATTCTAATGACCTAACTTCCTCCCACTAGGCCCCACCCCCTAATGATTTCACCACTTCCCAAAAGCAGCACTGCTGGGGACCAAGCCTTTAAGACATGGACCTCTGGGGGACATTTCTAATCCAAATTGTAACAACACAGACATTTAATAGATGAGATCAACCATCCTCATAATAATTAAAATGCTAATTGAACTATACTGAGCTTTTTTCCAACTCTTATATTGTTTATTTTTTAAGGATAATATATTTTAGTGGTAATGGAATAGAGTATGGCAGAAAGTAATTTATAAATAGCTGATGGAAATATACATTGGTTTTAATTTCTTGGGGAAAATCAGAACTATTAAAATTACAAATGCATATACACTTTGCTCCAAAGTTATGTTTTAAGAATTTATGCTACAAATACCTTTACTCAGAGGAAAAGTTACTCTATTTTCCCCCTTTTCATACTGTATTTTTGGAGGAAAGTCACTGAACTATTTATAGCCCACCTGTAGGGGGTGGAGAGTTATGCTCCCCCTCCTTCAGGGCAGAATATCTACACAAATTATTTGAAATTTTCTGCAGAAAAGATTTGTCTCTTTCTCCCATTATTTATTTATTCAATCATTTGCTTATATCTGTATGGTTTCATGGGTATTTATTTTATCCTTTGGATTATAATTCAATGCTACTTTATTTACTTAGCTGAGTTTTGATGAAATAGAATGATTGTTTTGGCATCATGTACATATTTAGAACCCAAAGCTCATCACACAACTATGTGCCCTAGTCACCTCTTTGGATGTGCTTGCACAGTAACCATTATTTCTGCTCATTCATTAATTAAGCAGGGCTGTTCCACAAGCCCATCACTGTGCTAGGTACTAGATACAAGGTACACAATGATGTGTGTACACACCGTCTGCCCACAAGAATTGTCAATCTAAAGTTTGACTTATTTGCTGTGTACCTAGCATGATGCTAGAAATGCTGGAGCAACAAGAAGCAATATCATTTCTATCCTGAGCAACTTCAATGCACAACTAGGCCAGCAAGACTAGAAGGAAAAGTAAATATAGTATTCCCCTCTTATCCATGGGGAATATTTTCTAAGACCCTCCCCACTGGATGCCTAAAAATTCAGATAGTACCAAACCCTATGTATTCATTGGACTTTTTTTTCCTATACACACATACTTATAAAATTTTACCTTTTCATTCAAAGGAAGCACTGTATTACAGCTTCTCTTTGGTGTATATAAATTACCATAATCATTACTCTTGCACTTTAAGGCCATTAATAAGTAAAATAAAAGTCATTTGAAAATAAACAGCATGAAAATTTATTTGATAACTGAGATAACTACTAAGTGACTGACAGTTGGGTAGCATATACAGCATGGATACACTAAACAAAAGGATGATTCATGTTCTACGCCGGGACAGAGAGTGATGCAGCAAGATTTCACATTACTCAGAATGGTAAGCAATTAAAAACGTATGAATTGTTTATTTCTGAAATTTTCCATTTAATATTGACTGTGGAAAATGAAAATCATGGAATTAAAACTGCAGATAAGAATACAGAATGATTATAGATAAAAGTCTATCTGTTATGTTAAAGGACAAGGCTAATTAAGGATAATTTTCTTGAGTTGGCAGGGGAATAGATTACCTTAGAAAAATTGTGTTTATAATAAAAAGGAACAGGGGATATGAGACAATTGTTGGGGGAACAATGAGGTCAGGTGTAGATTTTTTAGTGGTAGTATTTTTAAAGACAGAATACACAAATTATAGATGAAACCAAGAAGGAGAGTATAGAGAGTCTGAAGACTACAGATAAGAGGTTTTCCACATAGCAGATATCTTCCAGCCACAGATGGAGCAGAAGGGTAAATTTTGGAGAGATAATAGATGTAGATAAAAATAAGATAACTGACATTTAATCTAAAAGAGAATACATATCATTATTATCCCTGTAGAAACAATGCACCAGAATGTGTGCCTTATCTGAGAGGTAAAAGAGTCTGTGAGTTCTTTTATTTAAATAAAAGCTTTATTGAACTATAATTCATTTATCACAAAATTCATTCATATCAAGTGTATAATAGGTAGCCCTGTGGTAGAGCATTTGCCTGGTACACATAAGGCCCTGGGTTTAATTCCCACTACCACAAATGAATAAATAAAGTGTATGATACAATGGTTGTTAGTATGTTCACAGTCATGCAACTATCACCACAATTTTATTTTATTTTTTATTTTTATTTAGTTACTATTTATTTATTTATTTTTGGTAGCAGGAATTGAACCCATGGGCATTTAACCACTGAGTCACATTCCCAGAACATTGTTTTATTTTTATTTTGAGATAAGTTCTAAGTTGCTTAGGGCCTTGCTAAGTTGCTGAGACCAGCTTTGAACTTGTGATCTTTCTGCCTCAACCTCCCCAGCTGCTGGAACTACAGGTGTGCACCACTGTAGCCAGCTTATCACAGTCAATTTTAAAATATATTCATTGCCCAGGAAAGAATCTCCATAACCATTGGTAATCATTCCCAATCTGTCCCACCTCCTTTCCACCTGTCCTCTCTCCACCACCCCTTGGACTCAGGCTCTCATTTATCTATTTTGATCTCTATATACTTACCTATTTTAAAGTCCTCCCTTCTTATCAAACTATGATTATTAAGTCTTGATGAATATCTCCTCATACCCCACTACCCCTTAGCCACTACAGCTACTGGTAACCACGGATTTACTCTGTCCTTCTATGAGATCAGCCTTTTTCAACTCCACATGAATTCTTAAGGGCTCTTTGTTGGAAATAGCTATGAAATTCTTTATTAAGTTTTGGAGAATAGGAGGTAGAATAATTTCATAAGTCTAATCTTTAGCTGCTGTGATGGTAGTATGAAGGAACTTGGGCATCAGAACCTTGATGTTTCAGGGTATCTATAAGAAATAATATTTCATAGAATGTTAATAATGCCTATTTATGGGACTTATTAAAATAAGTAAATGTTTGAAAGTGAAAGCCCATCAGTATTTTAGTCAGCTTTTTCACTGCTGTGAACAAAAGACCTGATAAGAACAATTTTAAGGAGGAAAAGTTTATTTTGGGGTTCACAATTTCAGAGATCTAAGTTCATAGACAGCCTACTCAATTCCTCAGTGCTTGGGGGAGGCAGAACATCATGGCAGAAGAGTGTGACAGAGAAAAGCAGCTGTAAATATGACCCCAGGAAGGAGAGAGAGCTCTGTTCAACAAGGACAAAATATATACCCTAAAGACATGCCCCCAGGGACCCACCTCCTCTAGCCACACCCTGCCTGCCTATAGTCACCACCCATTTAATCCTCAAGGGAATAATGCACTGATTAAGATAAAACTCTCATGACCCAATCATTTCACCTCCAAATTTTCTTGCAAGAACTTTTGGGGGACACCTCATATCTAAACCATAACAATCAGCCTTGCTGTATTTTATAATTCCTAGGATAGTTCCTTTGTTGTTAAAATCTTTGCCAAGCTTGCATATACTATTTGCCAATTAACATGCTATTTTGACAGGCACAAAAATGTAGCATGCCTGCTAACGAGAAGATAGAAGCGCATGACTTTTGTGCTCCACACACTCAGTGAAAGTGAACAGTCTTCATGAATCAGGCCTGCCATTGAATGCCACAGAGATTTAACAACACCAGTGTGGTTTCCCATTCAGTAGCCTCAGTGCCTGGGACACGGGAGTTGGCTTTATCCTAATAGGCTCCAACTGAGTTTGGTAGAAGGCACAGAAAATCCTGTCCACAAATCCAAATGGTAGTTGATTCTTGATGGCATTTAGTACATAGGTCAAAAAATGAGGTGAAATTGCCATTCAGTGAAAGATCTGGAAAAGATCTGGATGATTGCCCCAAATTCATTATTTTCTGAATGGAATAACTGGTTCCCAAAAGCTCAGGTGACTTGTCAGGGCTATCCTCAAGTTAGTGGCACAGCCAGGATGTGCCTGGGACCAACAACAACAAACCTTCCTGGGCTCTGAATTCAGTGGAGGAAATGCTCTGTTTTCAAAGTTAAATTTTTCTGTTTTGGGACAGAACTAGGAAGTATGTGCAGGAAAAATAACACATGTATGTGGCTAAGAAAAAATTGTAGTATGACACCACACCATGTAAGAGTTTAATGATGACATCAAGGACAAGAACAGGAGTCAAGAAACTTATTTTTGCTAATTTGAAAATATTTCTGGATAGAAGTAAAGGTTTAAATATGCAAATATTACGCTTCCTCAAGTTCATATCTAACCTATCCATGAACTACAACTTCTCCTCACCCTATTCCTCTCCAATCCCATATTCTCTCTCTTCCTTCAAATTGTGGGCTACAGATAATGTAGTACTCACCCAATGGACCACCTATAGCAGCCCCCATCACATTTTACATGCTGCCATCCCTCTATGTTGTTCCAGGACTCAAAATCTATAGTTATACAAGTCTCCTACTTAAAATGGGTTAGTATTTGCATAGAACCTGTGCACAACCTCCTGTGTACTTTCAATCACCTCTAGATAAGTAATAGTACCTAATATAAGGTTAATGCCATATTATTTATTATTCTACCATATTATTTAGGGAATAATGCAGGAAAAAAATCTATATGTGCTCAGTATAAATGCAATTTTTTATATTATTTTCAGGCCAACCTTCAAGCTGTAAATATAGAAGGCTGACTGTGCTGCATCCCTCTGCACTAATGTATCTCTACGTATGTTGGATTTCAGTTCAAATATCGACTCCTTGGTACAGCCTTCCCTGATCCTTGGCACCTTCCCTCCCTTGTTGTACCCATCATGACCTCCACTGTAGCACTCGGGGCTTTTTATTATGGTTGTTTATTTGTACATCCTTCAGTGTCTGATACAAGGAGAGGTTCAAGGCATGTTTGATGGGTAATGAATACATAAAGTTCTTCAGATTTAACTTGGGGCAAGAAGCCATGAAAAAGATAATCCCAGTTGAACAAGTAGTTCTTGCAATGGACATACTAATTTTGAGGTCAGTTTGACTGAAGAGCCTCATTCTGTGTTTTTAATCCCTGGGAATGAGGACATCCAGGCATCCTAAAGTTAAGCCATGGTGGGTACCATCACCCCCATATATATCTAAATGAAATAAACATTCCAAGGATGTGAGTCTGTTTGGAGAATTTGTCTTGCTTTTCTCTTTCCAGTTCTTTAACATTATTGTGTGATCATACACCAAAAATGCACCAGATAGGAAAAGCTGGGAGCAAACTGGCTTATCAAGGAGTAGAAACGTATGTTAGACAAACACAAGACAAAATTTTCAGAGTAACCTTATGTACTAAAGATGTGCTTAGGGAATTCCTCAGCTCTACTCATGTATGCAAAATTATATTTTCTCTCTACATAGTTTGGTGAGCTCTTTTACTACTGTGACACAAAGACCAAATAAGAACAATTTTAGAGGACAAAAAGTTTATTTGGCACTCATGATTTCAGAATTCTCAGTCCATAGGTGGCTGGCTCCATTGCTCTGGGCCCAAGGAAGGGCTTGGCAAGAGAAAGGAGCTCAAGACAAGGCAATCAGGAAGCAGAGTGTTCCACTCACCAGGGACAAAGTATATACCCCAAAGGCAGGCCCCCAGTGACTCTTCTCTAGCCACACCCTGCCTACCTTCAGTTACCACTCAGTTAATCCCTATCAGTGGATTAATGGACTGATTGTGTTAAGGCTCTCATAACCCAGTCATTTCACTTCTAAACTTTCTTGAATTTTCTCACACATGAGCTTTTGAGGGACACATCATATTTAAACCATAACAACATATCCAATAAGAAGCTAAGTGGTTAAGCTCATAGACTCTAAAGGCAGACTGGCCTGGGTTCCAATCCCAATTCTGACACCTTCTAAATATATAACCTTTTATAAACCTCTATTTTTTTCCTCTTTGAAATGGGTGATTTCTGTACTGAGAAAACAGGTAAGACATTATGCCCAGTGTGTGGCATATAGGAAGTGACCAAATGTTAAAAGCTTGTGAGAGCATACCCTGGTGATAGCCGTGAAATTGAATTACTATTTCCAAGGAAGCTGATGGCTTGAGACATGTCTAGACAAATGTACCATGCTGCATGTGGCACACATAACCAATATTGCTTCATAAAAGGGCTAAAGGAACATTTAGAAGACTCCTGCCATAACCTAGAACCACACAATACACAAGTGAAGCATGATCAGTATGTTCAGAAAAGAAAGAAAAACTATGGACCATATTTGGAGGAATTCTAACAAATACTTTGACATGAGACAGAATTTGAAACAAAGCCTCATCCAATAAGATCCTGCTTTTCCAGAATTATAAGGACCAGAAATGCATATGTTATCAAACCAGGCCATTTTTTTTCCACCATGCAAGTATGCCAATCATTAAAATGACAATTTTGCAAAAGAGAGTTTATTCATGACATCACTGTGTGGAGACAGGAGAACAAGTCTGAAATCCTCGTCCCTGAGAATAAGTTTTGGAGGTGTTTATGGGCTGAGGCATGGGGAACGGTTATTGAATCCAGCTTCATCAACAGTTATCATCACAACTTATATCCCAGAGGTTTTATCTATAGTGAACTAAAAGCAAGTTACTAAGAGCAGGTGGAGTCTATTCAGGACCTAAGAGCAAGTGGTTTACGAAGTTTTCTGTTAGTTTCATATAGAGATCCATGAAGCAAGGTCTGGGGCTCCAGTGGCTTGGGTTAATGGAAGACTTAAGCAGAAGTGAGTCAGAGTTGAGTGAGGGACATGCATGTGCCCTTGCTGATTAAATGACATCAGACTAGCAAGGTCCCAGTAATCCACACCAAAGAATAAGATTTGCTCCACTGGTGCTCTGGCCCTCATAGCAATGGGCTCAATCTAGGCAATTGAAGGTAAAGAGGAGAGAAGAGAAAGAATACAAACCCCACCTTAGATCCTGGTTTTAGAAAGGAAATCTTTCCTTATCTTTTTTTCTGGGTGGTTGTTGTGATTTGCATCTAAAAATGTCCCCTGTCCTGGAGAGCTCATGTGTTAGGCAGTATAACAAAATTCAGAAGTGATAAGATTGGATTGTGAGAACTGTAACCTCATCATTTAATGGATTAATAATTTAAATGAACTACTGAGTGGTAACTACAGGCCCATGGGGTGTAGCTAGAGGACGTAAGCCACTGGGGGTTATCCCTTTAGGGACTATACCTTGTCCCTAGCACCTTGCTCTGCCTCTCTCTTCTTCCTTGCTGCCATGAGTTGAGTGGCTCTCCTCTGCCATGATGTTCTGCCATGATGTACTGCCTCACCTCAGGCCCAAGACAATGCTATTGGTCGACCATGGACTGAACCTATGAAGCCATGAGCCTCAAATCAACTTTTGCTCCTCTAAGTTGTTCTTATCGGGTATTTTGGTAATTGCAATGAAAAACTAACATAAATTTTATCCAAAATAAACTATTCAGGAATTAAGTGGAATAAACCCTCTTGTTGGCATCTGAGCAATCTGAACTTTATTCAATAAGTAAAAAGATTATATTTGGTACATGAATCGTCTAGAAATGGTTTTCAATTCTTTAGAGTATTTTAATACTGTAATAGGTAGTAGAATATTTTGTCGGTTGTATGATTAACATAGCTTTTTTCCTTGGAGGGAATAAAAGCAAACTTTAGTTTATGCTCCCAACCCAAATTGCAAATTTGGTAATCTACACATTTTGTTTTCTCTTTATATATATCCATTAGAGAGATATACCCCCAGGACCTGTATCAGATGCAGGCCATTGAATTATCAATATCACTTAGATATACTAGATGCTTTGAGAATAGGAGAGAATTGATGCCAAATGGTATTTGTAACTAGCTAGTAAGGGCTTGCCTCTAGAGCGCAGTTACTCAAGTTCTCAAAATCATTTCCATCTGAGGAAGAAGGTTTGGGAGCCTAGTATGACAGGAGGGGATAGGGTCAGCCAGTAATCTGATCTCAAAGAAAATTGTCACAATTATCACCTATGCTGGTGGTCTTGGCCCAAGTTCACACTGACCAGGAACAGAAAAGGAATCCACTGCTCTCCTCTCTCTTGAAGGCATAGTTACTATATCCCCAAGGCTCTCTGTGGTCAGCAAAATGTAGAGGCAACCATGTCTGTAGAGCAAGCAAGGGACTTGAAGACCCAAAAGGCACCAATATGATATACTCAAAGGCCACTATTAGGAGGCTGAATCCTGAGACTGCCTCAAGATTTCAGTGCCCTGCTGGACACACAGCTCTCAATTCCTCAGTTCAATCTAAGTCCTGCTACGAGGGGTTTACAGATATTATTTAGGTTACAAATCAGTTTGACCTTTATATAGGGAAATTCCCTGGTGGGCCTAACTTAATCACATACCTGCTTCAAATCTGGGTATAGAGGTCCAAGATGGAAATCAGAGAAGGGCCTTTGCTAACTGAAAGATGGGGAGGCCACATGGGAAGAATACAGCTGATAACTAGGAGGGAAACAGGGTCTTCAATCCTTCAACCACAGGAACTAGACAAGCATTTTCCAAATTGTGAAAATGAACTTAGAAGCAGACCTTTCCCCAGCACCTACTGACAAGAACACAGCCCAGCCATCACCTTCACCAGCCCCTACCCTGGGCAGAGAACCCAGCCGAGACATGGTGTGGACTTCTGAGCTATAGAAACTGGGAGTCATAGGCATGTTTTGCTTTGAGCCACCAAGTCTGGGTTCATTGATTATTTCACAGTGAGAAATATTAGAAAATAATATATCTTTCTATATAGTCAGCCCTCTGAGTTCCTTGGGCTCACAGATTAAAAACATTTTTAAAAATTGAGCATGTACCAAACATGTATGGCTTTTTTTCTTATCATTATTTCCTAAATAATAGTGTATGACCACTATTTACATAGCATTTATATTGTATTTGGTATTGAAAATCATCTAAAGATGATTTAAAGTATGCAGAAGAATATGTGTAGGTTTTATTAAAATACTACACCATTTTATAGAAGGGATTTACACTGCATTTGAAGATTCTGGTATCCATGAGGGATGCTATAACCAACCCCCAGGATACTGAAGACAATCTTGTTTGTCTTTCTTCTTCTCTCCCACTTTTATTCTCTATCTCTGATGCACATAAAATAAAAGGGAAGCTGGGCATATGAGAATAATTTTATTTATTAAATAATTTTATTTATTTAGATCTCTTTATATATTTTCAGGTGGAAGTAATATTTCTAAAACAAGATTTTGGCTTGTCGGGCATTGTGTCTTAAGAAAAACAAAGCAGCGTTATTGATTGCATAAAACAAGTGATCCTCATGATGTGGCTAGCTCTCCACCACAACACCCAGCAGCCTGGGCTTCTCAGAATCAAGAAAACAGGACTGGGATGGGGGAGGCGGGGGAGGCACTGGCCTTGGGCACAGTTTAAGGGATCACTCCAAAACTCAGTCTTCAAGATTGAGAATATTATTTAGCTGGGAGCGGTGGCACACGCCTGTAATCTCAGCACTTTGGGAAGCTGAGACAGGAGAATCACAAGTTCAAAGCCAGCCTCAGCAACGGCAAGGCGCTAAGCAACTCAGTGAGACCCTGTCTCTAAATAAAATGTAAAATAGAGCTGGAGATGTGGCTCAGTGGTCGATTACCCCTGAGTTTAATCCCCAGTACCCTCCCCCCACACAAAAGAAAAATATTATTTAATTACAGGGAAACATATGCAACATAAAATTTATCATCATAACCATTTCTAAGTGCGCATTTCAGTGACATTGAACATGTTCACAGTATTGAAACCTTCACCACCATCCATCTCCAGAATTCTTTTCATCTTGCAAAATTGTAGCTCTGTATCTACAAAACACTAACTCTCCAAATAACATTTTCATGCAATATTTTAAATTAGATTTTAAGTCAGTGCAATCCCAGTGGCTAGGGAGGCTGAGGTAGGAGCATCACAAGTTCAAAGCCAGCCTCAGCAACTTAGTGAGATCCTGTCTCTAAACAAAAAAGGGCTGGGGATGTGGCTTAGTGGTTAAGCACCCCTGGGTTCAATACCTGGTATCAAAAAAGGAAAAATAAAATTTATTTTTAGAGCTCTTCCATGTTTGCAGTGATATTGAACAGAAGGTACTGAGAGTTCCTGAATACCAGCTCCTGCCAGATGCATAGCCTGCCTCATCAGCATCCCCATCATATGGTACATTTGGTACAACTGATGAACCTACAGAGACATATTATATCACACAGGATCCATAGTTTACATTCGGATTCACTCTTGGTATTGGACATTCCATGGGTTTAACAAATGAGATGATATGAAAAAAAAAATGAGATGATATGTATGCACCATTATATTATCACACAGAGTAATGTCACTACCCTAAAAATCTTCTTTATTCTTCCTTCCACCTATTTGCCCCTCTTTCACTCCTTTTTGCTTTTTTACTGACCTTTTCATTGTCCATTTAGTTTTGCTTTTTCCAGAATGACATGTAATTAGAACCATACACGGTATGCAGCCTTCTCAGAATGGGTTCTTTTGCTTAGCAACATGCATTTAAATTTCCTAATGCAACTTTTTATTCCCTACAGATTGAACCCAGGACATTATAAAGTGAAAACATATGCCACTGAGCAATCACGGTATTTTTAAAAAATTAAAATTAATGCAAAACAATTTCAAGATACACAAATTATCAGAATTTAAAGACTGGATCACGAAGTGGCCACACTATCCTCACAATTTTAACTCACTCTGCTGTCTGATAAAGTAGCAGATTTTGTCCTCTGATAAAAATCAGGGTGCTGTCTTTTGGCCATTTTTTGACAAGTTTTGCTTACACAGATCAGGTTAGTGTCCGCCGTGACAGTCTCTAATAGTCTGGCGGCTGCGTGCTGCGTAGACACTGCCTGACAGTAGGGTACATTCTTTTGCATTCCCACCCCTGTCCTGCTGGACGTTTCTGGGAAGTTCCTAGGTGGTGGGTGGTGTACATTACAGCTGAGAAATTAGTTCAGATCATGCAAATAAATAAGAGGAATGGAGAATCAGCATGGAGCTCTGTCTTCAGCTTCCAGCACAAGCTCCCATCCCTGTTTCCAGAGCTTTTACTGGCACAACTTCAAAATACCTTCTTTCTGAGTCTCAGCAGTAAAGTGCTTTCGGGGATGAGAGAATTACTTAGTGACGGGGAAAAGGCAAAGTCTGGCGCCTTCCCCAGCTGGCTCCTCTTTCTTGCCCTCTCCCCACCCAAAGGGTGCTGTGAGGTTGGGATCAAGTAGCTGCAGGCATTGGCAGGTGCTCATCCCCTCCTGTGATGAGGAGGGGCTCAGACGGGTAACGCCCTCTCCAAGGCAGCCTTGGAACTGCCACAGGCTCTTGTGATTTTCATGTGGACAACTGATGTCTTGCATCTCCAGTATTAGAATTTGTTGCAGTGAACAGGAAGAAAGGATGAAATTCCTTTGGAGCCTGATGCAAGGAGGGATGTCAGAAAGCATCATTTTTATCTCCCTCTGCTGGAACACGGTCTCTAGACTTCTCAGACATCATGGAGTGATCTGGTCACTGTTGTCTATGGAGGGTGTTAGATCTATGGGAGAGTGAGGAAATGCTCCATGTCGGACAGCAACCACATTAGGCAGATGCAGGAGAAACTAAGGGACCAGAGTGTGGCAGGCCAGGGACCAGAGAAAGGAGAGAGAAATCTGAAAGTCACCTGAGGGCACTAGAGTTTGCAGGACCTCCAGAGGGTGGCCTAGTCACTGGAAGAGTGGCTAGATGCCATCACAGCCCTTTGGCCCTTAAGGGATAAGAACACACCTATCCCCTATGCTGGGGAGGGAAAGGAATGTTCCAGAATAGATGAAGGGGATAGATCCATGGGGATCATGGGAGAGACAAACACTGCTCCTGTCCTGTATTGATTCTTCCATGTCTAAGAAGGAAAGCAGATCCTTTTCATGGCTGAACTCTTGGAAATGCTGCTCAGCTTCTAGCACAAAGGCTACTTTCATTTTTAAGGATCTTATCAAAGAAATGCCTGGGAACCATGCAGTTCTTCCTAACTGCTGTAAGCATTGACCCAGGGAGAACAAAAGCCATGTCCTTCGCTGGAGTTCTAAGCCACTGGCAACCTTTCCTCAAAGCACCTTCTTTACAGAAAAGGGATAGAAAGATTCTCTGATCCAGTGAGGGCCAAATTAGTATTTGGAATATTTGGTTGAGGCCAAATCTCAGTGCTTGGGCATTTTCACATAGGCTAGAGTGGATTAGTCTCTTGATTTTACTGCTGAGGAAACAAGTGCTCAGAGAATTTAAGGCACTTTCTAAGTCAAACAGCAGGGGACCAGGATAGAGCTGAATGGAGCTGATCGTGGGAGTGCTCAGCCCTCCACATCTCCCTGCACAGACCGTCCCTGGAGAGTTAGATTTCCCAGGACCGAGGGCGGTGCATGGGGTGGGAGCCAGGGGACATGAGTGCTTTGTGAATGAAGTCAAACAGTTTTTTCATTGTTAATAGTTGAAACTTCCTTTTGAGAAATGGAATATTGTACGTTATGGATTTTGCTGGCTTGTGTGGGATACAATTAAAAAGAAAAGCTGAGTCTTGGGTTGTTTTCCCAGAAATGGCCATTCTGGGATTCTCAAGGTCAAATTCCATCTGGGTCTTCCTTCTGAGGCAGCCAAAGCCTCAGGGATTGTGGAGGACAATGCAGCCCCACAACCTATGCTCCATGTGACCCAATCCTACAGGTGCCCATGGCCGGGAGGCAAGAGACTGGGCACTTGATCTCCTTTGATGCATAAGTAAAATGAGATTCAGAGGGATTGGCAGATGCCCGCAGCCTAGGGACTTCAGCCCAAGTTCCCCAACTGCAGGTTTCCATTCCAAGGAATGGTACTGTGAGAATTGGTCACCATGTTCATCTCAGAGGGAATGTAAGGGGAAGTTGTTGTTGGGGACCTGGGATCCCCTAAGTCTCTATGTCTGAGGCCAGGAGCTTGAAAGAAAAGCTGAGTGAAGCTCTCCTGGTCTTGAAAAATGGACTTGGAGTTGGGATGGGGAGTTCAAAAGGAACTCCAATATATTCACCAAAACATCCAGGTGAATATGCTGCATTCATAATCTTTGCAAAGAGAACGCTATTCTATGGAGTAACTCAGGAAGCAACTATCGTGATCTTTCCCCCTGGAAATTCCACCTCATGTTGGAAATTATCATGCAATAAAGAAAATATGGCATAGAAACAGAGAGGAGTTCTACTCAGCCATAAAAAGAGAATGAAATTATGTCATTTGCTGGCAAAAGAATGGAACTGGAGAACATCATGCTGAGTGAAAGAAGCCAGATACAGAAAGTCAAGGGTCAAATGTTTTTTCTCATATATGGAAGCTAGAGAGAAATAAGGAATAAAAAATGGTCAGAGGAATCTTATGAAAATAGAAGGGAGAACAATAGAGAAGAGAGGGGGATAAAGAAGGAGGGGTGGGAAGGAGGAGGAACAGTGGAATGACATCAACTAAATTATGCTATGTGCAAATATGAATGATCACAATGAATCCAATTTTTATGATAATTATAATGCACTATTTTTTTAAAAAGTAAATGAATAAAAGGAAGACCAGTAGAGTAGAAGAGAGGGATCAGGGGGAAGGAGGAGAAAGGAAAGGAGAAAAATTGTGAATGAAATAGAGCGAATTCTTAGATGCATGTATGGATATGTCACAATGAACCTCACTATTATGTGTACTATAATGCACTAATAAAAACATAAAATAAAAAATAAATAAAAGTAGCAAAAACACATCAATGTCATCACCACTCTTTGAAATGGCCCCATCTCTCACTGCCAAGATGATTTCTGTTCTTGATTGTGAATTGCAAAGAAAAGAAGCAAATGACCAAAGGGAAATACTTCAGACAGCACAGGTGTGCTTCTGTCTCTTTCTTTTATTTTTTTCCTTCGGGGAAGTCCATACAAAACAAACAGCAAATAAAGTTCAATCCCAAGATGTGTGCTTATTACAGTTATGTCCTGATTTACATGGCCTTTTTGATATGTCTTTTCTGCATCCTGGGCTTCTAGTTGTGATTTTCCTTCCCCACTCCTTTAGATTTTCTGTTCTTTTGAAGTTAGGAAATGTCAGTGGTTTCTTTCAAGCATTGGGGAGAATTTTTTTCCTTTTTTTTTAGGAGTCAGAGCAGGAAAAGGCCATTTCGCTTATCTTGTTCACTTCCTGAAATCCAAATAAACTCTCAGAAGACTGCCTCACACCCTATCCATTTAGCACGTGTCTCTGCCTTTGGACAGAAGATTTCAGAGCCATTTCAACTGTATAAAAACTTTTGGAACTGGTTTGAAAAGCCTCCAAGGACTTTGAGAAATAGCTTAGAAAGCTTGAGAGTAAAATTGGTGTGGTTAGTTCTCTCCTAAGGAAATGATTTAGAAAAAATTCCTTCTTTCCTCAGAGAATTCTATCCCAGTTGGCTGCCCAAAGTTCCCAAGTGGACTGATGGCAGAAGTTTTTTAGCTCTGGTCCAAATTTTATTTACCCCTTGAGTAGAGCATATTTTCTTATTCTCATTGTTCCCCCTTTTCCTAATAGCAAAATGGGCTTTGAGATTTGTTTGTGATAGAAATGAAGGATTTTGAATGCATCTGCTTCCCCTTATTAGGTGAAATATACTTAAGGTTTATTTACACTAGGGATCTCATATGCAAAAAATAAAAATAAAAAAAGATAAAGTGTAGTACAAACTCCCCACAAATTATTTCTTTGAAAGGCAATGATCTTACAAATCAGTTTCCAAACACAGGGTGTCTTTTGGTCAATAGAGTGCCCCTTCTTACAGCTTTCTTCCCATTACAACGTGAGAAAGCAGAAGCGTGGAGGAAGATGTATTTGGTAAGGGTTAGGCAGCAGGGAGCAGGCAATGACCGAGTTTCTCATTTGACAAGACAAAGAGCCGTAGACTGTGCCTGGTGTGGTCTCGGGAACATGACAATAGTGTGGTTCGTGTGAGTAAACTCTTAAAACCAGGTCATTACTACTCCAGTTAACTCTAAATGGTCATGTCTCTGAATATAAGCAATGACTCCAGAAGCCTGGGAGGGTTCCTTGTGCTCAGAGCTTGCCACCAGGAATCTGTTCCTTGTTATCAATCCAGACAGTAAATGTATCCATCCATCACCCCTGGCTGTTCATGTGGAAACCCTGAGCCAGCACTCAGCGGAGGAGCCAGGCTGGGCTCGGGCCACAGACCGAGCCTAGCCTTAGAGTACGGGAAAGTTCCATTATCAAACCACCAGATTCATAGTCATATTTCATTATCAGAATTAAAAATAAAACCCATTCCCCCAACATCGTTACATCCAATTCTTTCAATTAGAATACGATTCTTTGCCATTTTTGAACGAATTCCAATGACATCTTATTTATCAAAATGCTTTTCAAAGGAGAGACTATTTGTGGGTGAATCATTGGATAACTTTTACTTAACCTTTAAGTAGCACATTCATCCATTCATTCATTCATTGGTGCTGGAGATTGAACCCAGGTTCTCATGCATGCTAAGCATACGCTCTACCGCCGAGCCTCACCCCCCACCCAGCACATTTATTTTGAATCTTAACATGTTTGGGTTACATTTTCCCCTGAAATATATTACAAACTTCCCGACCTTTCAAAGAACTTATTTTAAAAAATTGTACTAGAATATACAAAACAAAAAATTTACTGTTCTAATGATTTTTAAGTGGCATGAAGTACATTCACACTGTTGGGCAACCATCAGCATCATCCAGGAGAACCAAATCTCGCCTTGATACAAGAACTGACTATACTTAATATAAATTAACTTTGCTTTGATAACAGAGCCATCATTATAAATATCCAGTACTGCATTGTGTTGTAACATTTTTCATGGGAAGAGTGAAGTGTTTATGGATGTTTATCGCATATATTAGGCAACCTCACACTGCCAAGGGTTTTGAGGTCTTGGGCTATTTTTTTTTTTCATTGCTCTTGTTCATGTGGTCTTTCTTGTCTTCTCTAATCAGAGTTTGAGCCATCATTTTTCTCTACTTGCAATATAATTGCCCGATTTCCACTAACTCAATCTACTCCGAGGACAGTATATAACTAAACCTGTTAGAACTGCACTCAGCTATGAGTCTCAGTGCTGGGAAAAATTCCCTGTGAGTATATTTATAAATATCCTGTAAATGCACCTCATGGAGTGGCATCTTAGTACTTTGGAAAACATTTGTTTCTTTCAGGCTAACTTTGTCTTAGAATTTAGTGACTGACATACACCTGACCTCTAAAGAAAGAATGACTCTTACTCTTGTGTATCTTGGTTGCCTTAAGCTTCCCTTAACATAAAAAGGTAAGATGCAATAATATCTGGCATCATAGTGCCCACTGTGAGAGCAAAAGAGAAAATTCAATTAAGGAAACAGAAAATTTAATCAAGACTTCCTTTTAGGGTATTATCATTTCCTGCCATTGAAATAAAAGACAAATTCTGTATTTGCTCTCCATTTGTCTTGACCATCACATTTTACTCATGAAATTATTTCTTTTCAACATGTACTTAAGCAAAGAAATAAACTCTTGTCAGAACTTAACAATTTGGAGCAACCAGAAAGTAGGCAACACTAGAAGGAACTACACCAGGTGTGTAGACAGTAATTTCTTCTATTACTTCTGTCCATTCTGTTTCTGTATTTGCAAAATGGGTGAGAATTTTCTCTGAGCATCTGCCATGGCACTGCCTTCCAGTGTTTTCGTTAAGTCTGTGGTTCTCAACTGTGGGCAATTCCAAAGTACCTCTGAACCCCCGGGACAATTACAAGGTCCAAAGACAGACGGGTTGTCACAAAAGGGGAGGGGATACTACTCCATCTGGTGGGAGAGGCCAGAGATGCTGCTATACATCCTACAGTGTGCAGCCCAGCAACACAGCAAAGAATGATCTGGAACAAAATGTCAGGTATGCCAAGGCTGAGAAACCTGGACTTGAACAATGCAGAGAAATATCAGGAGGAAAAAATAGATGCCCTGCAGAGAGGCCATAGAGAAAGTGGCAGGCTAGACCCTACAAGTAGATGTCAAGAGGTTTATGAAATGTTCATGGGTGGCAAGAGTTCTTGAAAATGAATTTTTGAAGCTAGAGGACTTATTTGTCAGATCAGGCCTATTTGGGCAAAATGCAAATAATCCTGTTAAGAAGCTGAGGCTGCAGGGATGAGATGACCTGGACACTCCGTGATTTATTGTATCTGCTTCAAAGGTTAGTCTGGTTTTCATCACTGTAACAAAATATCTGAGATAATCAACTTATAAAGAGGAAAGGTTTATCTTGGCTCATGGTTTTAGAGATTTCAATCTATGGTCATTTGGCCCATTCTTTTGGGCCTGTGGTGAGGTAGCACATCATGGTGGGAACACTTGGCAGAAGAAAGGGCTTACCTCATGGCTTACCGGATCCCACAGTCCCCTCCAAGGTTACACCCCAGTGACCTAACACCTCCCACTAGGCCCCTGTCTCTTAAAGGTTCCACCATCTCCCAATGGCACCATAGGCTGAGATTAACACATAGGCCTTTGGGGAACATTTAGACCTAAACTGTAGCATAAAAGAATGGGACATAGGTTGTCTCAGGTATGAAAAAAGACTCTTACCCCAGGTTTCTTTTTTTCTTCCTCCTCCTCCTCTTCTTCTTGCCAGGAAGTGAACACAACTGCAGACCCACCTTTCCAGCTTAATCTTTAAAAAATATGATTTTCAGAAGAAACTCAATTAATCTATAGGAATTGAAGAAATGCCCCAGTCCCTCATAATTAGAAAAATGCCCTTCAAAATAGCCATATTTAAAAATATGATCACACCAACTTCCATTCTGTCCTTGAATTGTTTTGAATATTTCCCGAGCAGTGTGTGCTTGTATATTACTTGTGTATTAAAATGACCATGATTTTTAGTTTAAGAATCAAGTCCATTTTATAAATACAAACTGCTGACCCACTATATTTTCTTTTGTGAAATGTTAATATTTATGACCCTCAGTCCTTTCCTTAGAGGAAATAATCTAGTATGAGGACAAAATTTAAAGGCTGTTCTGTGTCATGGTTAATTTTATGTGTCCATTTGCTGGGCCATATTACCTAAATACAAAGTCAAACATTATGTAGATGTTTCTTGAAAAGTGTTTCTTAGATAAGATTAATGTTTAAATCAGTAGACTTTGACAAAGTAGATTGATTACCCTCCTTGATGTGGGTGAGCCTCAACTAATCCATTGAAGGATTTAATAGACAAGACTGAGGTACCCCAAGAAGAAGGAATTCTGCCAGCAGATGACCCTCAGGCATAAACTACAGCTCTTCCCTGGGCTTCCATCCTGTGGGTCCATGCTGCAGATTTTGGATTTGCCAACTTCACCAACTTCCCCAAGTGTATGAGCCAGTTCTTCAAAATCAATCTGTCTCTGCATATTAGAGATGGATAGATACATATAGATATACCTGCCTCTAAATATCCTATTGTTTGTTTCTCTGAAAAACATTAATAGTTTCATAAGGAAAAGAAAGACAATTTAAATTCCCAACATTAATGGAGTTGATACATAACATGCAGCATATTTGTATGTTGGAATTCAAAATATTCATCAAAATGAATGGATTAATTTTATATCCTTCTACTTGCACAGCTCTAGCCAGCAAAATGTTGAATATGCAAAATAGCTCTAAACAATGTATTCCACAGGGTGCCAGTTATGGAAATTTAAGAAATATAAAACATGATTCTGCTTCAGTTGTGGGAAATGTAAGCAAGATAAATACAAGAACTTGCAATAGGAGGATATGCACCAAATTAATCAGGGTTGTGACTTCCAAGGACACAGAACAGAGGAAACATAAGAAGAAATGGGCCAAGAAGGGACTCAAAAAAGACTCCAGTATAATTAGTAAGGTTTAGTTTGGTCATGAAAAATATCTGAGGGATATATCTATATGTATGACAAGGTAGTTCTTTTTATGTATGTGTGTGTGTGTATATATACATTAGTTGTAGATGGACACAATACCTTTATTTTATTCATTTATTTTTATTTAGTGCTGTGAGAGGATCGAATCTAGTGCCTCACATGTGCTAGGAAAGTGCTCTACCACTGTGCTGCAACTCCAGCCCAAGATGGTTCTTTTTAGATGGTGTTTGTATTGGATTGAATGGTGACCTTCCTCCAAATATGTCTACCCCCTAACTTATGAATATAACATTATTTGGGGGAAAAAGTCTTTGCCAATATAATTAAGAATCTCAGATAAGATCATCCTGGATTAGTGTGAGTCCACAATCCAATGATAGGTCCTTTCACTCACAAAATTCAATTCTGAAGCCATCATCCAGAAGTGTGTAGATAAATTTGAGAGAATGAAGACATCATTTAAAATTGTGATGATTAGGTCTGATATGGACAGTAGCCCTTGACTTGGTCTTGTCCTTCTAGGGGTGAATTAAGACCTCTAATTTTGGCATTAGAATATGATTGCAAAAACTTCCACCTGGCCCCTGACCCTCTCTTCCTTGCCTTGACATTCTTGGGAGACGTGCTCCAGATATCATGCTACAGGTCAGAAACAGCCTAGAGAACTGCCCACCAGCCTTTGTGAGCAAGAAGACGATGCTTATTTCATCATTGAAAGCTTGGGGTCGTTTGTTTCTGCATATGGCTTTTTTCCTGACTGTTACAAGTTTCTGGAAGCAAACGTCTCATTTTTAAATCTATTGACCTCCTTGGACATCAGTATTTACACACCCTGGCATCAAAATTCCTCATTCATTTTGGGGGCTCAGTCAGTTCTCTTTAGGATTTTTAAGCAATTAATCAACATGTATAAAAATTAGTTTATTGTCTCTTCCACTGGGATTTCACAAATATCATTTCATAGCCAAGTAACAGTTTATCTCTCTCTGACTCAGAAAAACATAGTGTCTTTAGAACCGTTTTTGCTTAATAATAAAAAAAAACAGCTTTCATGGGTTGTGCTGGATGCCAAATGTAGTTAAGACACTCAGCTTTCAACTCATCATCACAGATTTATTTATTTACATACACTTCAAAAAGAGGGGGGACCACAGCAGAAGCACAGACCAAGGACTAGGACTACCTTCAGGGACTGCCACAGGAGCCCAGCCAAGGGCAGGCCCAAGACTGCTAGCTGCAAGTCACAGGGGAACCCAGACCCAGGGGAAGGACTGCCTCTGGGGACCCTGGTGGGAGACCTGGCCTAAGTGAGGCCAGGGACTGCTCCTAGTTCTGTGCTAGAGTTCCTGCCTACTGGCAGGAGCACAGGCCAGGACCCAGGACCACCTTCAGGGACCACTGCGGGAGCCCAGCCAACACCACTCCCACTGCCATTTTGAGTTACCTTCAGTACCACCACCACCATCTTTAGTGGCAGTAGTGTACATCTGGGGACACCTGCTGGGGACTGGAAGTGAACTTCAATGTGAGATACAGGTAATCTGTACTGTCACTACAAGATTATAGGACAGAAACTGCAATACCTCAGATCAGCATTACAAGAAAGGAAGATATATAATCAACATGAAAAAACAAGGGAAGAAAGTGCCCCAAACAAACCTAGATACTACAATAATAGAATCTGTTGACAGCACAGTTGATGAAACGTCAGAGAAAGAATTGAGAATGTACATAATTAAAATGATCTGTGAATTAAAGAATGACTTAAGCAAAAAAAAATAGGCCAAAATTGATTAATCCAAAAAAGAAATAAAAGAGCAAGTAAAGGCAACCATTTATCACTGTAGCAAAGAGATAAGAAAGCAAATACAGGTAGCAAAAGATTTCTTTAAGAAAGAGTTAGAGATTGTGAAAAAAAACAATCAGAAATTCTTGAAATGAAGGAAACAATAAACCAAATAAAAAACTCAATAGAAAGCATCACCAGCAGACTAGATCACCTGGAAGACAGAACCTCAGATAATGAAGACAAGATATACAATCATGAAAATAAAGTTGACCATACAGTGAAGATGCTAAGAAATCATGAACAGAACATACAAGAATTATGGGACAGCAACAAAAGACCAAATATAAGATTTATTGGGATAGAAGAAGGCACAGAATTTCAAACCAAAGGAATGCACAAGCTCTTCAATGAAATAATATCAGAAATTTTCCCAAACATGAAAAATGAATTGGATAATCAAATACAAGAGGCTTACAGGACACCAAATGTACAAAACTACAACACCTCTACACCAAGGCACATTATAGTGAAAATGCCCAGCATACAGAATAAGGATAGAATTTTAAAGGCCACAAGAGAGAGGAATCAGATTACATATAAGTGGAGACCAATTCAGATCTCAGCAGATTTTTCAACCCAGACCCTAAAAGCCAGGAGATCATGGAACAACATATACCAAACTCTGAAAGAAAATGAATGCCAACCAAGAATCTTATATCCAGCAAAACAGAGCTTCAGATTTGATGATGAAATAAAAATCTTCCATAATAAACGAAAGTTAAAAAAATTTACAGCAAGGAAGCCTGCACTACACAGCATTCTTGGCAAAATAGTCCATGAGGAGGAAATAATAACCAACAATGAAACTATACAAAGAGAGAAACTACACTAAAAAAAAGGACAATCAAAGGAGAAACCAAGTCAAGGTAAAAACCAAAAATAAACCAAAATTACTGGGATTACAAATCATATTTCAATAATAATCCTGAATGTGAATAGCCTAAACTCATCAATTAAAAGACATAGACTGACAGATTGGATTAAAAAAAAAAAAAACAACAATTTTCTCCCTTCAAGAGACTCATCTCATAAGAAAAGACATCCACAGACTGAAAGTGAAAGGGTGGGAAACAAACATATCACTCACATGGACCGCATAACCAAGAAGGAGTTTCCACCCTTATATCAGATAAAGTGGACTTCAAACCAAAGTTAGTGAAAAGGGATAAAGAAGCACATTTTGTACTTCTTAAGGGAATTATACATCAACAAGACATAACAATCATAAATATCTATGCCCCAAACAATGAGGCATCTACATATATCAAACAATTCCTTCTCAACTACAAGAATCAAATAGACCACAACACAATAATACTTGGTGACTTTAACACAGCTCTCTCACCAATGGATAGATCTTCCAAACAAAAACTAAACAAAGAAACCATAGAACTCAATAAAACAATCAACAATTTAGACTTAACAGACATAGAGTATTCCATCCATCAATGAGCGAATATACGTTTTTCTCAGCAGCACATAGATCCTTCTCCAAAATAGATCATATGTTATGTCACATAGCAAGTCTTAGCAAATACAAAAAAAATAGAGATACTACCCTGCATCCTATCTGACAACAATGGAATAAAATTAGAAATGAATGACAGATTAAAAAATAGAAACTACTCCAATACCTGGAAACTAAATAATACGCTATTGAATGATGCATGGAAAGAGATTAAAACATCAGGGAAGAGATTAAAAAATTCTTAGAGGTAAATGAAAACTCTGATACAACATGAAGGCACTGCTAAGACGAGTTCATTGCATTATGCTCATATATTAAAAGAAGAAAAAGTCAACAAACAAATGACTTGACTCTATATCTCAAGGCCCTAGAAAAAGAACAAACTAATACCAAACAAAGTAGAAAACAGGAAAAAATTAAAATAAGGGCTGAAATCGATGAAATTGAAACAAAAGAAACAATTCAAAAACTTGACAAAACAAAAAGCTGGTTCTTTGAAAAAATAAATAAAATTGACAAACCCCTAGCCACCCTAATGAAAAGAGGGAGAGAGAAAACTCAAATTACTAAAATTCGTGATGAAAAAGGAAATATCATGACAGACACTGCTGAAATACAGAGGATAATTAGAAACTATTTTGAAAATTTATACTCCAGTAAAATAGAAAACCCTGAAGACACTGACAAATTTCTAGAGGCATTTGACCTATCCAAACTGAACCAGGAGGTCATACACAACTTAAATAGATCAATTTCAAGCAAGGAAATGGAAGATGCCATCAAGAGTCTATCAACCAAGAAAAGCTGGATTCTCAGCCAAGTTCTACAAGACCTGCAAAGAAGAATTAACACCAATACTCCTAAAACCATTTCATAAAATAGAAAAGGAGAGAACCCTTCCAAACTCATTCTATGAGGCTAGTATCACCCTGATACCAAAACCAGACAGAAACACATCAAAAAAGGAAAATTTCAGACCAATATCCCTGATGATCATAGAAGAAAAAATTCTCAATACAATTTTGGTAAATTGCATACAAAAGCTTATTAAAAAAAATAGTGCACCATGATCAAGTGGGACTCATTCCAGGGATGCAAGGTTGGTTCAACATATGGAAATCAATAAACGTAATTCATCACATCAATAGACTTAAAGATAAGAATCATATGATTTTATCAATTGATGTAGAGAAAGCATTTGACAAAATACAGCAGCCTTTCATGTTTAAAACACTAGAAAAACTAGGGATAGTAGGAACATACCTCAACTTTGTAAAAGCTATCTATGCTAAAGCCAAGGCCAACATCATCCTAAATGGAAAAAAATTGGAAGCATCCCTTCTAAAAACAGGAACAAGACAGGGATGCCCTCTTTCACCACTCTTATTCAACATAGTCCTTGAAACTCTAGCCAGAGCAATTAGACAGATGAAAGAAATTAAAGGGATATGAATAGGAAAAGAAGAACTCAAACTATCATTATTTGCTGATGATATGATTCTATACTTAGAGGATCCAAAAAATTCCACCAGAAAACTTCTAGAATTAATAAATAAATTCAGCAAAATAGCAAGATATAAAATCAATACCCATAAATCAATTGCATTTTTATACATGAATGATAAATCCTCTGAAAGACAAATCAGGAAAACTACCCCATTCACAATAGCCTCAAAAAAATAAAAGAAAACACTTGGGAAACAATTTAACAAAAGAGGTTGAAAGAACTCTACAATGAAAACTGCAGGACACTAAAGAAAGAAATTGAAGAAGACCTTAAAAGAAGGAAAAATCTCTCATGCTCTTGGATTGGCAGAATCAATACTGTCAAAATGGCCATACTACCCAAAGCACTATATAGATTCAATGCAATCCCAATTAAAATCCCAACATCATTCCTTATAGAAATAGAAAAGGCAATCATGAAATTCATTTGGAAGAATAAGAGACCCAGAATAGCCAAAGCAATCCTTAGCAAGAAAAGTGAAGCAGGAGGCATCACAATAGCAGACCTTAAACTATACTACAAAGCTATAGTAACAAAAACAGTATGGTAGTGGCACCAAAATAGACATTTAGACCATTGGTACAGAATAGAAGATAAAGAGACTACCCCACATAAATACAGTTATCTTATACTAGACAAAGGTGCCAAACGCATACATTGGAGAAAAGATAGCCTCTTCAACAAATGGTACTGGGAAAACTGGAAATCCATATGCAGCAAAATGAAACTAAATCCCTATCTCTCACCATGACAAAATTCAACTCAGAGTGGATCAAGGACCTAGGAATTAGACCAGAGACCCTACACCTAATAGAAGAAAAAGTAGGCCCAAATCTTCATCATGTCGGATTAGGACCTTACTTCCTTAACAAGACTCTTATAGCACAAGAAGTAAAATCAAGAATCAATAAATGGGATGGATTTAAACTAAAAAGCTTCTTGTCAGCAAAAGAAACAATGAATGAAGTGAACAGAGAGCCTGCATTCTGGGAGCAATTTTTGCCACATGCACATCTGATAGAGTGCTAATCTCCAGGATAGATAAAGAACTCAAGAAATTTAACACAAAAAAAACAA
The DNA here is from genome assembly GCA_004024805.1 of Geosciurus inauris. NCBI lineage: Eukaryota > Metazoa > Chordata > Mammalia > Rodentia > Sciuridae > Geosciurus > Geosciurus inauris. The sequence goes on along the minus strand of PVHX01005856.1, from coordinate 25,790 downwards.
ACAGCCCAATCAATAAATGGGCTAAGGAGCTGAACAGACTCTTCTCAGAAGAAGATATGCAATCAATCCGCAGACATATGAAAAAAAGTTCAACATCTCTAGCCATTAGAGAAATGCAAATCAAAACTACTTTAAGATTTCATCTCACTCGAGTCAGAATAGCAGTTATCCAAAATACAAGCAACAATAAGTGTTGGCGAGGTTGTGGGGGAAAAGGCATGCTCTTATATTGCTAGTGGAACTGCAAATTGGTACAACCAATCTGGGAAGTAGTGTAGAGATTCTGTGGAAAACTTGGAATGGAACCACCATTTGACCCAGCTATCCCACTCCTTGGTCTATACCCAAAAGACTTAAAAACAGCATACTACAGTGACACAACCACTTCAATGTTTATAGCAGCTCAATTCACAATAGCTAAACTGAGGAACCAACCTAGATGCCTTTTGATATATGAATGGATAAAGAAACTGTGGTATATATACACAATGGAATAATACTCAGCAATAAAAGAGAATAAAGTTATGGCATTTGAAGGTAAATGAATGGAATTGGAGGATATCATGCTAAGCGAAGTAAGCCAGTCCCAAAAAAACAAATGCCAAATGTTCTTTCTGATTAGTGGATGCTGATCCGTAATGGGGGAGGGGCACAGGAAGAATGGAGGAACTTTGGTTGAAGGGGAGGGAGAAGGGAGGGTTATGCAGACAGTTACATATATTAAAAAACAAATATCAAAAATTGAAAGTTTTAGGTTTGTCAGAAACTCCTGTATTAGTGTATCTTTTTTTTTCTCTACTTATGAATATTTTTGGAAATGAGGGGATTTGTTACGATGTCAACATAGCTTTAGCAAAAAGGAAATGAAAAACAAGATCCCCTACACAATGGGTCTATTTCAAGATTTCCAGGGGACTATCTTGGATGAAGATGGTCTTCCACCATGGATGAAGACATTGTTCACTTGTGTTAATCAATTTATTTTGCATTCTTCTTTCATAACTTCTTCAATTTAAATTTTTTACTTTCCTGTAGAAGGATGAAGTTTTGGGTAAATGTTTCTCTTTATGTTCTTCTATTTTGTTTTAAATAACAATTAAATTTTAGTTCTAAAAAAAAAAAAAAAAAGAGGGTTACCGGACAGTGCAGGGTGTGGATGTGTTTTTTGTTTGTTGTTTGTCATGAGTGATGAAGCCTTGCTTGATCTTCATTCTACCTGGTCCCAAATTGGTATCTCTAGACACCCCTCTCACACAAAGCATCTCACATGTGACTATGGAAACTGAAGTGGAGTGATTCAGACACAGGCTGTGAAGCCCAAGAGACCTGGGTTCAAATCCTGACAGCTGCAGCTGTGTAGGCAACTTGCTAACTCCATGTCTTTGGGTAGAAAATGGGCTGCTAAGATCATTTCATGGCACTGGCTGGAGTATTAAAAATCCTTAGGGAACCTGGTAGTCCTGAACACAAGCTGAGTGGTGGCTTTTATTGTATTCTGACTAACCAGAAGGAAATGTGCAAACATCTCTTGCCTTGAAGACCAAGGAAAACTGAGGAAGGTGGATGTGGATGCACACGTTGGCCATGGTCGTGGGCTGTTGCCCCCTAGAGGCAGAAAGTGTAATGGGCCCTGTCTTGGTAGCTATCAAGTGCACATCCAGGGAATTCCCAAGGTATATAAATCAGGACCAAAGCCCTAAATGACTGCCACAGAGAAGGAGATACCAGGCACAATAGGGGGCAAAGAGCTCTGCAACCCAGAGCTTTGCAGAAGCTCCAGGCAAATCTGAGGACCAGAAAGCCCCTCTTCATATTGATTGATGCAATGTGTTGCCATGAATTTTCAAGTAGGGATAACCTGGCTATTGACAAGCTTGTCTTAAAGTTAACGTGGGAAAGAGATATCTTGAAGGATATTTATTAAAATATTCCTGATTATCCCTGAACTATGGCATTTGGGGTGATTATTTATTTTACAAAAAAAAAAAATACAATTACTTTGAATAAGATAAAATAAAAAAAAAAAAGGAAGGAGGAAGTACCCGGGACTCTGAATCAGAGATCTGACTTCAAATTCCAAGTCTACTAATACCAGCTGTGACCTTCAGCAGTTACAAAATTACTAAGGGCCTGGGTTTCTGCATCTGTAGAACGGGGATAATACTACTTACCTCCTTGGATTATCTGAAGCTTAAAGCAGATCATTTATGATATTCCAAACATCTAGCAGAAAGTGGTACAAATTTTAAGTAATGTTTAAAGACTTCAAAATCACTTATCAGGGAGAGTCACTTTTCTTGGAAGACGTTGACTTTAAGATTGACCATCCCCTCTTTACAGTGGATTCCAGGAAAAGCGAGGGTTGGAATGTTGGACCCCACTTTCTAATGGCTCTAAGAGGCTGGTAGTGGAAGGGGCAGGTGGGGAGGGGCTGTTGGCATTGGAGGAGAGTGTCAGTAGCCACCCATTCAGGTTTTAGCATCACAGCCACACCGAAAGTCAGCCCCTGGGAAACCATGTGAATCAATAGCAATGGAGCAGACCCCCACCCATGCCACCTCACCCCAGCCCTGCCCGTCCCACCCACAGAGGCCCCAGCCAGGTGGCTGTGACTCAAACCTGTCTCCATTTTAACTTGGCACCATAGAGCGCTTGAATAGAGTCCACAAATGTGTGAGATAAAAATAGGCTGGCATGCCCTTGCCAGGGCCTCATTGTTGAGGGATGACATTAGGGCGGGCAGTTACACAACCGAAACCCGGGCCCACCACGGAAACACTAGCTCAGCCGCACACAAGGGCGCACTCTCTCCCTACCCATGGTGCCTGTCCTTTGTTCTTTTTTTCCTCTGCTTCTCCCTACCTGCCATTCTTTAGGATCCATAGTTTCCCCAAAATATTAGCTAAAGATAAATATCCCCTTACCCCCTGCCAACTTTCCTGTCTCTTGCATCTTTAAATTTCCAGTGAGGGCTGGTGAGCCACTGCTGGGTCATTCACACCCCTCATGAGCAGATCCCCACAGACCCTCGCTCAGAGCTCTGACCGCCATGCCTCCTCCCTTCTCCCCTCCTTCCACTCCTCTTGGGCCTCAAGGTTTCCCTCCTTATCTGCATCCTCTGCACTGTTCTTATCACTGCATGAACACCTTTGTGTTTTATTGGGACATCGACCATTCTTGGGACTTTTCCCAGTATGTACAATTTTGTAGCAGAGAGAGGTTTTCTAGCTAAAGCAAAATGCTGCTCTTGTTTAAATAAATAATAATAAAAGCAAATAAGAAGATGCTTTCAGGGTATTTGGCTCATGGCAGAGTCTTTTTCATAGAAGGAAGCACTTTTCCTAGCTATTAGTTTTCCTTTTTTTTTTTTAACCCTGTGGGCATGCTGCTGTGGCCCTGGATGACAAAGGGCTTGTGACCATCCTCCAAGGCTTGTTCTGATGGGCTTCTGGATGTGTGCTCAGGCAAGATCTCTTCCTTGCCCACCTGCCTCTCTGACTCCCTCTGCTCCCACAGGATGAGAAGAATAGCAAGATAGCTAGTGAGGCTCTTGAGTCAATGTCAGCCCCAGGCCACTTCTTACTGTCAGTCTGGGGCAGCAGGAAAAAGCACAGGTGGCCCCATCTCTGTACACTGCTTCTCCTATCAGGGGGCAGTAGCACTCATGGAATAAAGTGAACATCTTTTGTGGGTCATGTCGCTGGGTATATATCCATTCACTTTTTCTCAGGAAGCCAGCAGAGTGAGATAAAGGAACCTGGTGTCTTAGAGCTGGAGATCTACATTCCAGCTCTGGTATTTATCCCATTTTGCCATATAACTTTCAACCTCTGACCTTTGACTTCTTCATCTGAAAAATAGCAAAGAAGCTCATACCAACTTGGCTAGACAGTTGTGAAACTGCTTCAAAGTAAAATAGGTACTGTGGCAGCGTGGTTGTAGAAACAGAAGGACTTGGGACAAAATCAATATATAAACAGGCTGTGCAGGAGAGTGGCTCCAGCATGTCACCGTTTATCCTGGCTTTGTGCGGGAACCTGCCAACTTACACTGTCCCCTATTTTCCCTTTGACTTCAAAAAAGCTGTGTCGTTTTGATCAAGCTTCTTTATTTTTGTTATTATCCCATCAATCTATTCCCCTCTGATATGCCCCCATTAACGGCTTGCCCCTTTCCAATGTCTCAGCACACCAAATTTATAATCTCTTTCAGCTGTCCTTAGAAAGGTTCCATTTGTAACCTCCGCCCTGCTGAGCAGCCTGCAGAACTGAAAGGTTCCCAGCCCTCCTCAGCCTCCCGCCTGGCTCTGCGGGTTCATTTGCATTGGTTCCCTAAACAATGGGGAACACATTTTGCTCCCCGAAGACCAAACCAACCATACAGCTGGACTGAGAACAAGCACTGGTTCTGGCCCAGAAGGTCTTGGCCAGGAGGAAATGTTTTGATTGCTAACATAAAAAGTTGGTCTCCCCTCTCTTTTATGGGAACACATTCTTGCATGAACCCCACTGGAAAGCTGTTTTCCCTGCTTGCTGAAGACATGTGTCACCCTGCTGTGGACCCCTCTCACCCTGGCCACTGCCCCTGTTTCCAGGCTCTTCTGCCAATAGGATTCTTTCCATAGGTCCACCTGTATGCTTCCAGCAGCCCACCTTACGGTTTACCGAGCTTGATCTCTTGCTAGTGATCACTTCTGCGAATTTTCTCTGAAGCAGCTGGGTAGGAGGAGGGGAGGAAGGATCTGCTGAGGAATGGAGCTTTATAAATCAAAAAATAATAACGCAGTGTTACCGAAGCACTGGAGACTGCAAAAGCTTGGGAGCCCCCAGGGCCGGGATCCATGTAGCTAGTGAAGGACAATACTGCCCTCTGGTGGCCAACGCGAGCTAGATCCCAGAGAGTGCAGGCATGTTCCCCATGGTTGGCAATATAGGTTTCTATATCATGCAGTTTTCCCACTAATCCCATAGAAACCCTAATTGAGCAACGAAAATAATTCCTCGGGAAACATTACAGCTACGAAAAAGCATGGTAGAGAAATCCACATAAAAATTCCATTTTTTTAGAATACTTTTTTTTTTGGTCCCTAGATAATAAGCTGAGTTTCTTAATAGTTCAGAGAGCACACAAGCAGCCCAGACCTTTTAAGGCATTTAATAATTTTTTTATAAACAACATATTAAACCATTTCTATCTCTGTTACTGGATGTTACTGTTGATCAAAAATACTTTTGAAACTCCCCCAAAGGAAGAGCTTGTGGGTTTTTTTTTTTTTTTTTTGCATTCAGTAAAAATGCCATATTCTGTGTTTAAAATTCAGACATGTACTTTCTGCATAAACTGAGAATCTTGAGTCTCTGTGAGCCAGCAACCTGGCTTCAGTGCTCATGTCCCGACCCCATAAGAACAGCCGCTGGGAGTTGGATACGTGATCCAAACTTGATGAAGTCTGTCTTTCTCAGGGCATCCTACTAAATTTTCAACCACTCACTATAAATGCCTCCAGTCTAGGCTGAGGGAAAAGTTGCAGCATACTTGGGAACTGGGGTGGAGAACTGTAGGCCAAGAGGAATATTCGTTTTGGTATTTTCCGCTCCCAGCAGTTTAATCTTGAAGACTCAATGCTCCCTATTTCTTCATAATCTGGAAGACACCCACTGTTTCCCATTCTATCACATGTTTGTGTGGGAAGGATGAATAAGAAGAATTTTTGAAAAGCCCTTTGAGTTTCTTTCAAGAGAACAGTTTGTGAAAATTACCTTCTATAGAGTAGAAAAATATACTTTCTAAATATACTATTATATGCTACTATATATACTATTAATCTAAATATACTATTTAGACATGATACTCTGAAGTAGAATATGCTCTGAATATACTAGATCAAATTGATCCCCAAAATAAATTGATATAAATGTCAAGAAAACCTGAACACCACGTTATACATTTTATTTTATGGGGCATCACTGCCGGATTAATAGAAGTATTGGCCTGAAGTCAAGTAGTTTTTTCCTAGTGAAGTTATGAAGAGCAGTTTGGAAAAGGAAAGCCCAAACAAACACAATTCAGAATGTGTGTGTGAAGGCCCACACAGCACTCTACAAACTGGACGCTCTTCCCACGGTGGAGTCTGGTGAGCCCTGCTCAGAGAGCAGGAGTTCCTCAAGTGAAATGGGAGATCTTCCCCTCTACCTTGGGAGCTCATCTTTGTGATTTCAAAGCTGACTTCATTTCATTTTTTTAAATTGTGGTAAATATGCCTAACACAAAAACCTTCCATCTTAGCTATCTTTCAGTGCAGGTTTCTGTGGCTTTAAGCACATTCACATGGCTGTATAACCATCACCTCTCCTATCTCCAGATTCCATTTTCCCAAATTGGGACTCTTCACCCATTAAACAATAGCTCCCCACTTTCCTCTTCCAGCCCTGACAACCTCCTCCCCCCATTCTACTTTCTGTTTCTATGAATTCGACCACTCTAGGTACAGCATGTAAGTGGAATCATCCAGTATGTGTCCTCTGTAGCTGGTTTATTTCACTTTGCACATCGTCCTCAAGGTCCGTCCTCATTGGAACACATGTCAGGACTCCCTTCCTTTTTAAGGCTGAATGATATTTCATTGCATGGATGGGACACATTTTATTTCTCCATTTGTCATTGGACACTTGGGTTGACACCACCTTTTGGCTATTGTGAGTAGCACTTCTACGAACATGGGTGTGCAGATATCTGGTCAAGTCCTTGATTTCAATTCTTCTGGGTCTTTACTTGGAAGTGGAATTACAGATTATTTGGTAACTTGCTGTTTAATTGTTTAAGGAACTGCCATACTATTTGCCACAATGGCTGCCCCACATTGCATTCCCTCCAGCATTGCACAGGGATCCAATTTCTCCCCCCCTCACCTGCATCCACTGTTTTCTGGTTTTCAGTAATAACCATCCTGATGGGTGTGCAGCAATAGAGCTGCCTTCTTTTGACAAATGTGACAATAAGACTCTCTGCCTGGGACCTTTACAGAAAGGTGATTTGTCTTTGTGGTATCCCAGAAAAGAAAGTAGCATAGTGGGTGTACTTAGTCACTATCTACTCAGTGCCAGCTCATGATGAGACCCAGCCTCCCCAGGGAGTCTCCATTTCTGCTGTGCGTCTTTCTCCTCCTCCACCCCCTCACCCACCTCCCGAGTCCTCACCACCTAACAGTAGGTTGGGAGTTGGTAGAGGGAGGACACTCAGACTTTGGGGAACCTCAGAGCCCTTGTGACCCAGTGCCTGGGTGGCATCCGGAGGACAAGCAGCAGTCAGGCTGGACCACACAGCTCTGATGCTGGAGTCACCGCACTGCCCAGGGTCTAGTGGCCGCCCAGATTGGGTGGAACTCCGTGTCGATGTACAACCACACAGTGGTTTCCATGGAGCCTGGGAAAAAGGAGGGACCTTGGATTATAAGGGAACAAGACCCTGATAGACTAAAATGACCAGTGGGAAGCCACTGTGTCCTGACCAGGTCTGGGAATGAGCTGGGATGGGAAATTGTCTAAATATAACCCGGTTATAGCCGATGATCAGACTTTCTCAGACACCATGTGTATGAGGGTTAGTAACTATAGCACCACTAAATAGCTAAGCTGGTCAAGTTTATCACTGAATTTTTGTTTGCATTCAAAATGCTTTTAGTAGTTGGTCCAAGGGATGTGGGTCATTGTTAAGCTATTTAACAAATTGCTTTTATTGTAGGTACCCGAGAATGAAAACCCCAGACTATCACAGTGGTGGCAACATGTACTTTCCCATGAAAGCTTAATTTATTCTGTTTGAATATTTAGAACAAGATAAAAGGAGTCTGAAGGGATCATTTCTTTTTCAAACCCTGGAACTCCACTTACTTTCAATTTCCTACTGAAAAGTCTAGGTTAACTCAGCAAATATCGGTGCCAGTATGTGCCCATTTCAAAAGCTGAGAGATCAAGGATTCTGTGGTCATGGGAACTGTTTTCTAGGGGCTGTGGAGCCTTCTGGATACCCAGAGAACAGCTGAGCAAGGATACTCAACAGAAACCATGTTGCTATCTCTCTACCTGTTGGCATTTTCCTGGGTTATGTGGACCTGAGACTTCTGTCCCCTTTGTCCCCTCTCCTAGTGAGTGGTCCTCAACCATGCCTACATGTAGAAATCACCAGGCAGATTTTCGAAGCCCCACACCCAAATTGAACCCTATGCTGCTGGGATCCAATCTGCTGGGGATGATTTGTTGAAGCTCCCTACCCCGAGTGTACTCATGTGGGACAGCCAGCTCACAGGCCACAGCCCACAGCACTCCAGAGTTTATCTGATAGTGAAGGAGAGAAATAAAAGCAACAAGACATTTTTTAAAAATTATTTTTGTATTTTAATTTTTGTCTTTGTACCAGGAATTGAACCCAGGGACTCTTAACCATGGAGCCGCCACCTCCCCAGCTCATATATATATTTGGGTTGTTTTAATTTTGTTTTTTGTTTTGAGACAGGGTCTTGCTAAGTTTGAACTTGTGATTGTCCTGCCTCGGCTTCTGTTTTAACTTCAAATTGACATGTAATATGCATATTGGTGGATACTGTGCAGTATTTCAATACCTACATCTGATGTGCAGTGACCAGAGCAGGGCAGTTAGCAATTCCATCACCTCAAACACTGAGTAATTCTTGCAGACATTTGAAAGGAGATGATGGAGCAAAGATCTTCAACCTTGGGCAGTGAGTGGCTGATCTCTGAAGGGGCCGTGACTTTGCAGGCAGTTGCAAAGCAAAGCACAATAGACATCAACACAGGTGTGAAAGCCAGAACAGAGAGAGGCGTCTGCTGCATCTTCCCATCACCCATCCACCTCCTTCCCAAGAGGCAGTGCCTTGGAACTGTCCTCTATCCTCATTTAAAATAGCTTTCAATGCATGAATTTAATTAATTCACTCCAACAAAGAGTGACCAAAGAGAACAAAGTGATGCTTTTCCTGAAGTGACCACACTCCCTCCTCCCAGCACTCCTCAAAATGTGTCACACCACACAAGCACACAAGTAATACACACAGCCATATACCACATACCACATACACAAACACCACTTATGTCACACATGCACGTCATACACATACCACTTACACACTTCACACCACTCACACACATCACTCATACACACAAATGCATATATACACATCCCTCACACATACCACCCTTAATACTCACAGATACACACCACCACATTACTCACACACACACAGCACTCACAAAATTTGCATTGCTCATGTATGCATCTCATGCAAACATGCACTCTACACACATGCATGCATATACACATATACAATCACACGAGTGCACATACCACACACATGTATCCAAGTATACACATGCTTCAATGTACACATGCCACATGTACACATGGGGGCACACATACACATACCCCACACATACCCCACACACATGCGCAAACACACATATATCACAATGCCCGCCTGCACATACATACAGACAGGCATGGCCGTGTATGCATGTATGTGGGCACACATAAATGTGCACACATGTGTGCGTGCACATATGCAACTAGGATTGCAACCACTCTTCATGATCATCTCCATAGTATGATTTTTCCACTTTCTTAAAATCCTAGAATGTTGGGTTTCTCTTGGCATTTTAAAACCTCCTCTTTCCCTAAGATTAGCCGTTTCCCAGGGCCCTCATCTACACCTCTCCTAAAAATAAGTCTACAAGCCTTTTTTTACTTTAGAGTATTTATCTTTTTAAAAAAACACAGAGCAATAGCTAAGGTCATGGAAGTGGCAAGCGCAGGACAGGACAGGAGCAGGGAGGCAGCAATTCCTTCCTCCAAGGTGCCTACACTCCTGGTCACCTCCTCTCAGGGGAGGCTTGCCTGTCTCTGGCTCCCACTGTGCTTCCCGGTGACTGGTCCAGGTGTTCACTTTCATTCCTGCAGGTAGAATTCACACCTCACCTCACCCCCAGTCCCTCCAACCCTGTAGGATTCTTGTGCCACAAAGAATGTGACACAAGAATGGAAGAATGGAAGCATCTCTGCTTCCAGGTATGCTTTGGGCCTTTACTTCCACTGGGCTCTAAGCCTTTAGTTAAAAGACAAACTCTACTAGGACAGAAAGCATTTGGGGATCAACAAATAGGGGAGGTGGAATTGAGTGACATGGGGTCTTTTCCATGTGTTCCCAGAACAAGAGAGGATAAATGAGAGGCCTCCTTCCTACAAACCCCAAATGGGCCACATCAGTTAAGGGGAATCATTCATAGCAAAATAACTGTCAGCACTTACTAACTAAGCATGTGACAAAGCCATTTATTAAATCTGGTAAAAATGGCTAGAGGTCCAACAGCTTAAAAGAACAAATTATTTGGCAATGTCAAAGAGTTGACTATTAGTGTCAAACTGTAACAAAATAGCCATGTCAGAATGTGCCACCAATCTGTCCTGATTTAAGGTTACTAATAGTGTCTATCCTCAAGGCCCTTTAAGAACAGTCATTCCAAGTAATTGAGAACACGGTGCATTTGTCCACTGCTTGTAAGACGCCTCAGTCCCAGTTTTACCAGAAGGAATGTAGATCTGTTATTTAGCCTCTACTAAAGCTGCAGATCTTTAGCTGCAAATTGAGGGTTGGTGCGTCCCTTAGGAATATTTTAGGGTATTTACTTAGCAGCAATTTTAACTATACAATAAGCACATGAAAAGGTGCTTAACCTCTCATTCATGAGAAATGCAAATGTAGACCACTGTCCTCCCACTAGAAAGGCTTAGGTCACAGATATTGACCATATCTCATGTTAGGGAAGGTGGAGAGCAATGGGAACTCATACCTCACTGGTAGGAAAGCAAGCTGGTACCAATGCTTTGGAAAACCATGTGGCAGCATGGTAGATACACTTACTTCTGACAGCAGATGAATCATATGTCCACATAAAGACTCAGATGCTAATATCCACGGACACGGTTTTCAGATGACCAAGTACTAGAAACAGCTCAATTGCCTATTCATGGCTAAATGAATAAGCAGTCTGGAATACTCAGTGAAAAATACTGAGCAATAGAAGGAATGAAATATGAACACAAACAACAATAAGGATAAAGCTCAAAAACATTCTTCTAAGTGAAGGAAGTTTTTACAGTTTGGATATGAGGTGTCCCCGCAAAAGCTCCTGCATCAATGCAGGAATATTCAGAGGTGAAGTGATTAGATTATGGTAACTGTAAGCAGTTGGGGCATAGCTGGGGGAGGTGGGTCACTGGAGGCGTGCCCTGGATGCCATGAATGGAGCAATGCTCCTCTTACATGCGTTTCCTCCAGGATGTTCTGCCTCACCTTGGGCCCAGAGCAATGGACTCCATCTACCACAGGCTGAACCTCTGAAACCATGAGCCAAAATAAACTTTTCCTCCTCTACATTATCCTTGTCAGGTATTTTGGTCACAGCAATGAAAAGCTGACTAACACAAAAGAATTACCTATTGTTTGATTTACATTATATGAAAGTCTAGAAAAGGCAAAATTATAGTGGCATAGAGGTAATCAGCTATTACCAGGGACTAGGGATCAGGAGAGGGGATCAACTGCCAAGGAACTCAAGGAGATTTTCAAGGTGATGAAAATATTTCATATCTTGATTTGTAATAGTGGCTGCCACATAAAACAACCAACATTTATCACATTGAACACTATGGTGTATGTTAAGTGTATGGTGTGTGAATAGAATATTACTCAGTCATAAAGAAGAATGAAATTATGACATTTGCTGGTAAATGGATGGAACCAAAGACTATGATGCTAAGTGAAATAAGCCAATTCTGAAAAAACAAAGGCAGAATGTTCTGATATGAGGATGCTGACTCACAATAGGCTGAGGGTAGGAGAGAAAGGTGATTCCCTGGATTGGACAGGGTGGAATAGGGGAAAGAGAGGGGGAATAGGAATGAGAAAGACAGTAGAATAAATCAGACATAACTTTCCTGTGTTCATATATGAATACACAACCAGTGTAACTCCACATCATGTACAACCACGAAAATGGGAAGTTAGACTCTATGTATATATGATACGTCAAAATACATTCTACTGTCATGTATAACTAAAAAGAAAAACTTTAAAAAGTGTATGGTGTGTGTACTTTAAATGACTGAATTTTATTACATGTAAACTAATGCCTCAATTTGGCTAGAAATTAAAAAAAAAAAATTATCCCCCATGCAGCATCTATCTTAAACTTATTATGGAATTATATTTGGAGCAGGCAGCCTTAGCTGACTCACACCCCTGGCCAGTTTCACTCACTTCTGGGCCACTTGTTTGAGTTTAAGGATCAGTGCAGGTGTGGCTCTTTCTTTCACTGCCCAGAACAGCAACAGCACTGCAAGAGCTTTCTGTGTCCAGCAGAAGAACCACACAGTGGCAACGGTGAAGTCTCACTTTGGGGTGGAGCTCAGAGAACAGAGGCTGGTGGCAGAGAGGATTTAGACACCCCTCTCTGTTCTCAGACAGCCCTGGCTACAAATGGGGTTGACCGGAGACTTGCAGAGACAGCGGGGCTGAGTAAGAGGCAGGTAGTGAGTAAGAGAGATTCCTGGAGAAGGTCTCAAATCCAGTGGGGGACACATGCAGTGGGGGGAACTCATGGCAGGTAACATTTACCTTCCAATTGCATTAAAAATAAACAAAAGACCAATCATTCAAATTACTGGGTTGACTGTATTTAGATAACTATGAACTATGGTCAGGAGCGAGGGAAAAAGAAAGAGAGAGAAAGGGGCTGGAATCCTTTTATCCTCTTCAAGGGCATGTCCCAGTGACCTAGTGACCTGAAAGCTTCCCACTAGGCCCCACCTCTTAGCCACCCCCACCCCAGTAGTGCTGAGCTGGAACCAAGTCTTTAACACAGAGGCCTTTGGAGGACATTTAAGATTAAACTATTGCAATCTTCCTCCCAAAGGACAGGAAGCTGGGCATTTCCCTCTGACTCCACGTTTCCATTAGTAGAAGGCCCCCTCTAGGGCTGTGTGCACCTGGACAAAGTTACTTTCTGGTGCTCGAAGAAAGTTCTGGGGCTGAAGGGAGACAGCTGGGGCACACGTTTGTGTGCACTAGGAACTGTTCGCTGCAGCTGCACTGAAATCGGGTGGGTTGAGGCGTCCGTGTCAGCATCAGGGTCCAAAGGAGGGAGCACAGCAGTGACAGACCTTCTGACCCCAAACACACAAGCCTATCATCCTTGGGAAAACAACAGGAGTTTCTCCAGAGACAGTTTACTCTGTGAGCTGCTTTGGGAACCCCCTCACTGCTCTGAGGCAAGGAGGTGAACTTGGAGATGTCCCCAGGGTGCCCCTGGCCCTCTGGCTCTGTGACAATTGTGTGGGTCTCCCTAGTTCTGGAAGAAGTTGGAGATACCAGACTGTTACCATGTGACTCTCATCCTGAGAATTAGACCAAGCCATCACACAAACACGAGAAGTTTGAATAGTTGAATGATGTTCAATCCCTCCAAGGCGAGCCCAGGGCACACTTCCTGCCCTGTGACCTGCACCTGCAACGAACACCCCGATTCTAAGTGGAAGACGAGGTGCATCTGGGACAGTCTGACACTCCAGCCTGATTCCTGGGCCAGGTGTTCATGATACGCACATATGTAACAAGAGCTCCAAGGGTGACCAGACACTTGCTGAATGGCCTGAGGGATAGTCTGTGTTTTTTGAATTTTTCTTTGGAGACAAGGAATGATCAGCACGTTTCTGCCATTTTTGAAATATCAGCTGAATGTGCCACACCTGTTCTGGGAAGGTCATTCCACCTGGAACTTTGAGTAAATGTCTCTAATTCTCTGAAAAGCTCACATCCTGGAACAAAACTCTTGCCAACTCCTCCCAACAGGGGAGAATCAAACCCCCAGGCAGCTCATGGAGGGGAAATCAGAGGGCAAGAGGAGGGATCTCAGATAAGCTCTTAATAATAAAAACCTTTCAATAACAGTGGTGTTTCCCTGTCTCACAAGTTTCCAGGATCTGGCTGAAGACTTGGGTAACTGCGGGGCCAGCCCATCCCCAGAGTATATTTGACACTCAATAAAAACCCTGCACTAATTTAAACAGTTCCAGAATGACTGACAAATATGAACAAAGCTTTAAACTAGAAGTAAAAGTAAAGAAGTAATGGAACACGTTCATTTTGAATGAACAGATTGATTTTAAAACATTGACAATTGATAACAGCATCTACTACAACAAGCTCAGACACATTTACAGTGAATAATTGCCTAGTAGACATTGCCCTCACCTAGGAGAAGGGCCGGGATCCTTTGTTATCCCGTATTCGCTTTCTTGTTTTCTGTTTGGAATTATGACCTTTCACAGCAGGTACAAGGCAGTGCACAGGAAACTCTAGTTGTGAGTGTGTGTGTGTGTATGTGTGTGTGTGTACATGTGTTTTAACAATTTCCCATCCTTAAGCAACTTCCCTGGACTCTGATGTTTTCCATAAGAATTCATGATCGCTTTTCTTAGCTTTTGCTTATGGTTTCTTTCATGGTGACATGCTGAGTGTGGAGGTGAGTGGATGTGTGCAAGTCCATAGAGAATAGAAAACAGTGCTAGTGAACACAGGCATAAATGGAATTTCCTTAGGATGTTGTAAGTAGCACATAGATGCTGGCTACCTGCACAACCACAATGTTGTCCTGACATGTGTCAGAGCAACATCTTTTTAGTAACTTCTAAGGAGAGGCATTTCTCACAATGGAGAGGTGTTAAAACTTTCTTGAATAGGCTCTTTTCCATTATGTCTTCTCTACTCCAACATTCTGATGCCATCCTTACCAGATCAGCACCCACATGTTAAAGGTATCTCTGTGAACAGGTTTTGGGTACAGTGTGTTTGAATGGTTCATTATAGCTTTTGAATTAGAAAGTCTTTAGGGTAAACCTCAACTTTGCCACTTCCTAACTGAATGAACTTAAACAGTTACCTAGCTGTGTAAAGCTTGGTTTTCTCATTGGATATAATAGGCATTGTATCTGAACATGCACTTTGCAAAAATTTATTGTGAATATTAAATTAGACAATAAGAGTAAACCTGTTAACACAATGCCAGGCACAAAGTATCTGCTCAATTAATGATTATAACTATGAACATGGTATACCAGAAAACTTTTCATGCACCTAAATGTGCTTAAAGATTTTCCTGATTTGTTTTTCTTCAGGCCAGCCTGCCTCTCTGGGCAGCACATTGAAACTATATATTTTTTTTTAATATTTTTTTTTTAGTTGTAGATGGACACAATGTCTTTATTTTATTGCTTTGTATGTGGTGCTGAGGTTCGAACCCAGGGCCTCACGCATGCGAGGCAAGCGCTCTACTGCTGAGCTACAATCCCAGCCCTGAAACTATATTTTATTGTGGTACATGAAAATACAAAATTGAACAACAATCTACTATAGTTTATGTCTAAAAGAGCACAGATATGAAGAAGCTAATGCAGTTTTACTTGCAAGAATATCCCATGTTTGGATCCCATATGCAGTGCATTGGGAAACTGCTGGGTATTTTATTTTATGATGCCAGCTGAGTTGATTCCGTTCTATATCACAGGCTACCCTGGAGTTACTGCTAAAGCAATACTTAGGGAAAATATTAGCACTAAAAAGCTATATGAGAAAAGCATAAATATTCCAAATCAGTAGCCTAAGTTTCCTCAAGAAATTAGAAAAAATGGGGGTGCAAACTGAACCTAAAGAAAAGAAATAATAAAGATAAGAACAGAAATCAATGAAATAAAAACCAGAAAATTAAATATTTAACTGTTATAAACAAGCTCTTTGAGAAGATTCATAAAATTGATAGGGGATGGGGATCTAGCTCAGTAGTAGAGTATGTACTTAGTCTGTGGGAGATCCTGAGTTCAATCCCCAAAGTTACTGGCAAAAAAAAGCCAAGATGAACTTTTTCAGACCTCTGAAAATTAATTAAATATCTACAACAATGTATTCAAGAATAACAGCTGAATATGATAGAAAGACTCAGATTTATGTCATTTTAACTTGCCCTTTTCACATTCTTCTCTCCTCAGGAACATGATGGTACTGAAAACTATCAGGCTAGCAGACTAAAGAGAGCATAATCTAAAGTTCCATCTGAGAGTACTGTCATTATAAGATCTGTCTGGCAGCTTCCTTGGAAATCTCCATTTACAAGATTTATTATTATATATCCTGACTGACAACACATTCAGTGGGAAAAGCCCTATCAACCAGGCATATGTCAAAACCAATCAATAGCAATTACTTAACATTTCAAATGCCTAAGATGTTGTTACCAATTGTAGCAAATAAGAGGCTGTTCAAAAAAAAAAAAAAGAAAAATCTAGAGAATAACATTGTTATGAGGGGCTTTGAAAAGCTGTGACATTTCAAGGGGATCTAAAAAGTCATGCACATGTGCACACTGTATACATGCCTGGAAAATACCCAAGAAAGACCTAACCTCTCACCTCTGATTGACTTTAAGTCCCTATGAAAGCAGGAAATGAAGGCTAAGGCAGAGTTCTAAAGAGGTGTTACATTGAGGGGCTGGGGTTATAGCGCAGTGGTAGCATGCTCGCCTAGCATGCGTGAGGCACTGGGTTCGATCCTCAGCACCACATAAAAATAAAATAAAGATATTCTGTCCACCTACAACTAAAAAAATAAATAAATATTTTTTTAAAAAAGAGGAGTTACATTGAAGGTGTGCCCCAAAACAGACAGAAAGCCCTTTAACAAAAGTGAAAGACTTGTCTCTGTAAAAACCTCAGTCCAATCACTTTTTTAAAAAAATCTTAGTCCAATCATTGGTTGACCACTAATTATGCTAGTTGAGCAAAGACTTAAATGGTCACAATTGACAAGGAATAAAGACAACACAACTAGACAAGAAAGCCACTAAATAGACATTATCATCAAGAGGAACAACAAATTCTGGGGAAGAAGTAACTGATTTCTGGAGTAGCCACATTATATTATTTAAAATGTCCAGTTTTCAACAAAATACTATGATACGCTGAAAGAAAGAGGCAAGTTATGACTCAAAGGAACAAAAATAAGCAATAGACATTATCTAATAGGAAGTCATATTCTGAGACTTACTAGAAAGACTTTTAAAAAACTATTATAAATGTTTTCAAAGAACTAAAAGAAACTATGCCTAAAGAATTAAAGTATGAGAGTGATGTCTCACCAAATAGAAAATATTAATAAAGGGATAAAATTGTTTTTAAATTAGTAAAATTTATAGAAAAGAGATGAAAAGTTATAATAACTGAAGTGAAGATTTCACTAAAAGGATTCAAAAATAGATTTAGTTTGGCAGAATAAAATATCAGCAAACTTAAAATAGGTCTAGTGAAATCATTCAGTCTGAGAAACAGAAGGGAAAATGAATAAGGAAATGGACGGAGCAAAAGTTGATCAAGCATACCAACATATGCTGAAAGGATCCCCAGAGGGAAAAGAGGGAGAGAAGGGTACAGAAATATTTGATTAAATACCTAAAAGCTTCCCAAATACAATGGAAAATATTACTATGCAACAAGAGATTCTAAGTAAAAGAAACTCAAAGAAACTCAGTCTTGGCAACAGCATAAACAAATTGCCAAAATACAAAGACCAAGAATCTGGAATAAGACAAAGCAATTCATCACTTAGCAGTGACCTCACTAGGGTTATTTGTTGACTTCTTTATAGAAACCATAGATTCCAGACAGCAATGGAATAGCACATCCTATGGAATAAAGGAAAAATACTATTAACCAAGAATCCTATATTTTATCATCTACATTTCAAAAAATAAGGGCAAATAATTAAAACATTCCAAGATAGAAAAAAAAATTAGAGAATGCATACCTAGCCAAACTTCCTTATAAGCAACATTAAGGGGAATCCTCTAGGTTGAAATGGAAAGATGCTAGATACCAACTTGAATTCACATGAAGACATAAAGAACACTGGTATAGGTACAGAGGTAAATACAATTATCTACTATTTGATTTAAAAGTCAAGTATGAAAAGCAATAATTACAAAACTATGTTGATGGGCCCATAGTGTATAAGGATGTACTATGTAGGACAATAAAAGCATAAAGGAGAAAGTTGAGATAGAGATATTTATAGCAAAATTTTACATATTATTTACAATTTAATTAAATTCACAATTTAATTAATTGGTGTTAATCTGAAATAGATTGTTTTAAGTCAAAGTGTTCATTGTAATCACTAGAAAAATCTCCAAGGAAATAATCAGAAATGTATTAAAAGAAGCAAAAGTAGAATTAAAATGGTTGATTAGCAAACACCCTCTTAATTCAAAAAGAAATAATAGAGGAATAAAAAATGACATGACATATGGAAACAAATACCCAAATGACAGATATAAATCATATTTTATAAAAATTATATCAAGTGCAAATGTATTGAATATTCCAGTTAAAAGGTGGGTAAGCATAATACATTGGTAAAATAAAATACTATATGCTGTCTACAAATGACAAACTTTAGATTAAAAATTGGTTTGCATAGGAAAAGACACAGCATGTGAATAGTAATCCACAAAGAATTGGAATAGCTATATAAAATTGACCTTAAGACAAAAATTATTACTAGTAACAAAGAAGGATAATTTTAATAATAAAATGTTTAATAATAAAAATGTCAATCCATCGTGAAGAAAACAATTATAAATATGCATGTGCATATCGATAAGACTCCAAAATACATGGAGTCTGAAGAAAAACTTTCAGAATTGAACGGAGAAATAAATAATTCACAGTCATAGTTGGAGAGTTCAATACACCATTTTCAATAATGAACAGAATAGGTAGAAGATTAACATGAAAATATATGAATTAGCAATGTGAACAATTACACTAACAAATGTCTATGAAACACCCCCACCTAACAGGAATAGAATACAGTTTCTCAAGAACAGGAGGAATACACTCCAGCATAGAGCATATATAAGTCCATACAACAAATTCAAGGGGTTGAAATAATACAAAGTATGTTCTCTGATCACAAAGGCTTTATTTAAATTGAAAATCAATATGAGAAGGAAATTTGGAAAACTCATACATGTGGAAAACTCAATGTGGAAATTGAGGCACATACTCCTAAATAACCAATAAGTCAAAAAAGAAAGCACAGAAAATTAGAAAATACTTTGAGATGAGTGGAAATTAAGGTACAATATGCCAAAACTTATGGAATGCAGTAAAGTCAGTGCTTGTAGGGAAATTTAAATATGTGAACACCTATACTAGAAATGGGTATGTTTACCATCGTGGAAATGCCATATCTTGAAACTATTTTGGTATTTTTCTGGAATAATTTTTAGAGTATCTTATAGATTTTAACACATCTTGAAGGATGGCAGTTCTTCAAAGTTGGAGGTTGAATGTGATTTTTGAAAGCAGGAGTCATTTAGAGCCACATTGTTGAATAGGATGGCTTGTGAGCCTAAATGACCCTATTGATGGATGGGCTTAACATTACATAGTTTTAAAAAATCATATGATTTTCTTGGAGGCATTCACAAAGCAAAACAGAGGGCAATTCCTAAAGAGGAATTTCAAACATACTGGGAGAAAAAGAAAACATCGGTGGAATAAGCTATTCCATCATTGGAATAGCTACAAATAATAACTATTTTGAGTGATGTCATGAAGCACCTTAAACAAATGATAGTTGACGTTTCAAGAAACACGTTTATGCTAGCTGAGTTTGTAAGATAGCACAATGTTATGGTTTGGATCTTAATGGCCCCCAAAATGTTTATATGGAAATGCAGGAATGTTCAGAAGTGAGATTAGATTATGAGAGTTATAACTTCATCAGTAAATTAATCTATGTGCTAGATCAATAATTTGAAAGGACTAGTGTACTGGGTGGTAACTATAGGCGGGTGGGGTGTAGCTGGAGGAAATGATTCACTGGGGGTGTTACCTGCTCTGTATCTTGTCCTTGGCTCCTCTCTTGCTCTCTTGGTTTCCTGGCTACCATGAGATGAGCAGCTTTCCTCTGCCATGCCCTCCCACCATGATGTTCTGCCTCACCTCACATGAAGAGTGATGGAGTAAGACAACTATGGACTGAACCTGTGAAACCATGAACCCCAAACAAACTTTTTCTCCTCTAAGTTGTTCTTGTCCATTATTTTGGTCACAGCTTTGCAAATCTGACTAACACACACATCATGAGCAAAAGGACTGTTGAGTGAGGCAGTAGGAAAATGAAAATTGTTGCAGGAAAACAGAATGTCCTAATTGTGGAATTTGAAGGAAAATTGGCAGAAAGTAGACTTGGCATGGCAGAAAAAGCTGCTTCACCTTGGTAATCTGTAAACTGCTGCTCATGAGACAAGCTGCTAAGCTACTCATGGAATGATAAGACATGGGACAAATAACAAGGATTTTCAGTGAAAGAATTATTTAACAACTATTTTTAAAGTATTCATAAAAGCAGACCATACATTATCTTTCGAAACCTTTGGAAAACCTCATCATTTTTGAAATATAAAGTTTAATTTTATTAAACATATGGGTAAGTTTGAAATTAACCAGAATATTAAAATTAATTTGAAAATAATTAAAATGTAGGAAAATTTCAGGTGTGCGTCCAAGTTCTAAGCAGCATTAATATAATATAAAAATGGGTGAGAAAATTTACAGTGAACAGGTGTGTGAAATAATTGAGGGGGGGAAAGTTCAGACATTAATTAGCAAGAATTATGAAAAACCTTGTTGGATTGTTTTCTCTTAGGTTGACATATTTTTAAGCATACATACATAGAAAATATTTAAAAATATGAATACATATGGAGCAATGTCCTCAAGGAAAATGAAATTAATAGTATGTTGTACTTTTGCCCCTAATTGCTTGACAAGACAGGAAAATGAAACAAAAAAAGGATCAAAGTCAAAATAAAAATGATTAAATATTTTTGGACGTTTATTCAGTAAGCCTTGTAATAGAGGTGAAATATTGTCATTACAAGTCCAATAAAGTAAGGATATATGCACTCAAAGACTCTCTCTATTGAGACCTGGGGGGAGGGAAGAAGGATAAATATGCCAAAAATAAAACTCTAATTGCTGTACACAAGGAACTGACTGTATGGTAGACAGCTAGGAAAAAAACAAAAGGTTAGAAAATAATGTGAAAACTACTACAAAAGAAACATATAGAGGATGTGACAAGGATGCCAGAACTTTGCCCTGAGTTTAAAAGGATGGTGGGATCTAGATGTTTATCAGGTAGACAAGATTAGTGGAAAACATTTCAGACAAAGAGAAGAAGATGTATAAATCTGTAGAATTACAAACAAGCCTACTGTACTGGTGATTTCAGAAGTTGGCAGTACTCAGTACAGTACTGTACTCAGTGGAGTACTATACTTAGTAGAGTGCTATCATAGCAGAGCCGTGAAAAGTGGAAGAAGCTTTGGAAGCAGGCTGTGGGAAGAAGCTAGGAAGACTGTGAGAGGAGTGTTTGTGAAAGCTTGAAGCACTCTGAAGAGTGTTCCATAAAATCCTAACAATCTTTGGGGAGGCTATGAATGAGGAGTTGAAGGAAAGTGAAGAAAACTTTATTTGAAAATGGAGAAAAAAAGGTCTCTATATTATAGCAGTAAAAAGCTCAGCAACCCTGTCTTCTGCAATAACGGGGCAAAGTAGAAAACTAAACTAATGAACTGTGTGATCTAGTTAAGGAGATTTCCAGAAAGTACAGAAAATACTTCCTGGTTTCTTCTGGCTTCTTAAAACAAAATGTGAAAAGAGAGAGAAACAAAAGGACTTAAAATTTTTTTTTAAAATTATAAACTCTCCGTAATGGCTTCTAAGTAAAGATCAAATCCTGGACACTCTGAAGAAGAAAATATGGTCTAAGCATAAAGTCAAGAGTTTAAAATTCTTTGCTAAGATCTCAGAAATATTCAAGACCGAGGATCATTTTGTCCAACAACAGAGCTTCTAAGATGCCCAAGGTGCTATCTTTCAACAAGCTCAGTCCAAGGAAGAAGAATTTATATGGAAGAGATTTGTGGGTTTGGTTTTTGTCTAATAGAGTGAATCCCAGTAAAACGGTAAAATGCACAGGAGATCTATGAAGTTTTTAAAAGGCTCATATTGTCAGATATACCACCAGCTTGGACTGAAATAGCCAGAGAGAGCAGAGAGAAGAAAGAAAGTTTTGTATTCTCAAAGTAGGCTGAGAAACACAAACTAGTGCACACACAAACTAGCTTTCATGGAGAAGAATAGAATGACTAAGGAGATCAAATCAGGAACCAGAGGGTGGATCCAAAGGCCACAGAGATGACTCCAGGAAAGGAGTCCTAGACATAGAGATCCCAGTGTTTATCCTGCTGAATTTTAGCATTGCTATGGACTAGTGAATCTTGTATATTTCCCTTTTCCTTCTTTTTGAATACAATTATTTTTAGTAGCTGTCTTACGTCTGTTCACCATTGTCTAATAGGTTTTTGTGATGGAGGAGGGATGACTTTCCCTACCTGTCTCTGGACCAAGAACTATATTCCAGGAACTAAACTTAAGGAACTTCACTCAAGAAGACTCATCCACAATTAGACTTGATGCAGAAGATAAAAATTCTTGATTTGGGGCTGATGCTGTCACAGGATGCCTGAGGTGCCTTTAGAGCAGGTGCGTATGTCTTGCAAGAGGAGGGACATGCATCAGTGGGAGTATATAAGGTGGGTGATGGTCACTTGTCTCCAACATAGTTCCAAATGATTCTTACTTTCTAATTAATCTTGCCCTTTGTAGTCACCTTCCACATCAAACAGGGCAGTGTGGAAATTAGGGCATACCACTGTTGAGATTTTCATGTTACTCTCTCTTTGATTACTGACTTTGAGAAGCCAGTTGTCCTGTGATCAGTCCTATGGGGAAGTCTACCTGGTAAGGCACTGAAGCTCCTGCCAACAGTTTGCATCACTTTGCCAAACCTGAAAGTGAGCCATTGAGAAATGGACCCTTCACCCTCATCATGGTCTTTTCTAGCACTACTTATGATAAAGAGAAGTGAACCATCAATGGTCTGAATCCTTTATTAACATTCTAAAGGCATCCTAATCCAAAGTTTAGCAAACTATAATGTCCAAAATGATCCACATCTGTAGGCCAACTTTGGATGGGGATGCCTTTTTATGACCTCACCAGAGACCTAGGAAATAGTCCCTATAGATTTAGAGTCAAGGGTATGCATGAGAAATGTAGCAAATGATGTTGAAAAGCAACCACATGAATATATCCAGGTCTTAAGGAACACACTAAGAATTTAAGAAAAATTTTAAGACAACTTTTCTAATCTTAAAAGTGATCTGATTAGATTTGCATTTTAAAAATAAAATAATCATCAATGTAGATAGAAAAAGAGAAGATCTGAGGAGATCAATAATGAAACCTGGGCTGAAATTTGTACCAGTTAATGCTCCCCAACAATAGAACTGGGGAGGAGGGGTGGAGAGGAGGGCAGCAGATGGTGATTTAAGGGGGGTTATGCCTGTCACTTGTTCTACTCCCCACAAAAAAACCTTCAGGATTTCATTTTAAGAGGAACATGAACTCAGAAGGGCCATTCCTTTGATGAGCATAGCCCTAAAGTCCTCTGGAACAGCGAGAGTCTTCTCTGCTGCCTCATGTCCACTTTAGGGGCATGATCCTTCATACTACTAAAAGGAAAGAAAATGCTCCTCCTTAATGATGCCATGATAGTTCATGATAACCAGCTGGCTCTGCGGCAGAGAGGCACTAGAAATCGTGGGCAGGGCCGCTGGAATGCAGCAGGGCCTGTGGGCTTTGTGAGATGTGTATTATGGAGCAGCACAAGACTCCAAGGGAACAAAGGGAGAGGAGGAGAATTTGTGAATCATTCCTGGGGACTTGTATGTTCTCAACCAGCTCAATAAGGGGCCCAACGCAGAATCTGAAATTAAATTTTTTCCCCCAGGAAGGATTGTATAAGATGCTGTGGTCCAGGGATTGGTTCCAAGATGGCGGCCTAGACGGATGCGGCATTCCTAGTTTCTCCAGGACCCGGGTTTAAAGGAGTGGAAACACTGTTTCTCAGCAAGTTTTTAGAGGACACCCGATAGCTGCCTCCATGCAGGAACTCCACTCGGGTGCCTGCAGGATCACCAGGCCCCAGCGTTTGCACAGGACCCCAGCTGTGCACTCCAGCGCAGGACTCTGACTGATTGTCTGTACAAAACCTGCTCCTGCACAGGATCCCCAGCTCCAGCACCCACACACCCCACAGGGCCTTGGGTCGCCCACCCAAGCAGGACCCCTAGCCGTAGTTCCCGCGCGGACCCGCTCCCATGCAGGACCCCTGGCTGCTGCTCTTGTGTGGATCTCTATCTACCAGGATGGAACCTCCCAGTTCACCTACAGCTGGGGAAATGGGACAGGATCTGGAGACAAACTTTTACTTCTGCACAGCACCCCATAGAGCTGCATCTCCAAACATGTCACCCAACACCACCCCCAGCCGGCGGGCCCTTCACCCTATCTCTGAAGCTGGCGGCTTCTTTGTGAAACTCCGGCATCATCATCTTTGACCTGAGTGGGCAGATACCAGTAAGCAACATGCAACTCCACTTACTGGAACAGAAGGGAAGCAATCTTGTTTATTTACATTGAGACATTTTATTTTTACTTTTTCCTTCTATTCCTTTTTTTTTGTTTTTTTCTCTTTTCTCCTCCACCACCGCCTCTTCCTCCTCCTCCTCCTCCTCCTCCTCCTCTTCTTCTTCTTCTTCTTCTTCTCCTCCTCCTCCTCCTCCTCCTCCTTCTGTCTTGCTCTTGCTCTCACTCTCGCTCTTTTCCTGCCCTCACATCACTAACATTTGTGAAACCAAGTATTTTTTATGCATTAGGCTACTTTGGACTGGGATATCTGACTAGTATACTACAGTTGTATTAAATAGTCTCCTACCCCCTAACATTTCATCCTACACCCCACCCCTGGTTCTCTGTAGCCCACCAGGAGAAACTGTAGACCCTTGTGCAAACCTATTGTTTATATAGTAGATGCTAATTGAACTTATATTTTCTGTACATTGTGATAAAGCTGTAAATGTATTTAGGAGCTATTA
Source organism: Geosciurus inauris (assembly GCA_004024805.1). Lineage (NCBI taxonomy): Eukaryota > Metazoa > Chordata > Mammalia > Rodentia > Sciuridae > Geosciurus > Geosciurus inauris. Next base: position 600 of record PVHX01005856.1, on the reverse strand, counting down.
GGAGCTACTTAGTTTAAAATTATATATTGTTTGTATTGAGATCTGTCAATATTGGTCTCCCCCCAAAGGAGAGGTATTGGAACCCTGTAGGGAATCTATCAGCCTATAGGTTAAAAACTGTAACAGCTCAGATCTGCAGTGCCAGAAGGGAAGACACACAAACAACATGAAAAAACAAGGGAAGAAAGTGCCTCAAACAAACCAAGATACTACATTATTAGAATCCATGGTTAGCACAGTAAAAGAAATGTGAGAGAAGGAGTTCAGGATGTGCATAATTAAAATATTCTGTGAATTAAAGAATGATATAAGAGAGCACACCCAGGCAGCAAAAGATCATTTTGATAAAGAGCTACCTAGGCAAATACAGGAAGCAAAAGATTACTTCAAAAAGGAGATAGAGATTCTAAAAAAGAACAAACAAATCCTCGAAATGAAAGAAACAATAAACCAAATTTAAAAGTCAATAGAAAGCATCACCAACAGATTAGATCTCTTGGAAGATAGAACTCAGACAATGAAGACAAAATATTTAATCTTGAAAATAGAGTTGACCATGTAAAGATTAGATGACCAGGGAGGAGATGAACTAAGCCGCTC